>SJYC01026871.1:0-49986 GCA_006408675.1 Madoqua kirkii
TGACTGAACTGAACAACTGACCTCCAGAGTACCCTTCCAACTGGGCTGAGCCAGAAAACCGCTCCCTGTGGGCGGGGTGCCCAGTGGGCGGGGCGCAGCACCACCCAGTCCCACCCACTTCTCAGGCGTTTCACACTTACTGAGTTGGTCGTTTGGGTTTTGCATTTCCAATTCATCTCCAGACTCTTAACTGTTACTATTTTAAACCTCCCATTTCTACCAGGTTTCACTTTGACTCAGACATGTCATCCCATTCTAGATAGCAGAGCTAAGACTCAAAATGAAATTGGCCTCGGGTGATGTCACTCCATTTCCAGACCACGGGGTCTTGGTTTGTAATAGAAATGAGAAGCGACCACCGTTGGCTCTGTTGAGGAGTTGGGTCCTGGGGTACTTTGAAAAGAAAAGGCTAGGTCCACAAGTGCTCCAGGTAACCCACTGGTGGGCGCCTCACATAGAACATTCCAAATGCCTTTGTTTTGCAAAATACACTGATTTAGAAATTGCAGCGGTTGTTTGGAGGGACAGTAGTTGCTGAAAAGTATTTAAAAGGCGCTTGTTTATTCTCTTGCCCATAAACCAAACTTCTCTCAAGAAAGAAGCGTCTCAACCAATGCAACATTGTAACAATTTTTTTTAGTATTTAAATTTTTAAAAATAGGAAAAAAAGAAGCTTCTCTTATGCCAGAGAGAGATGAAGGGACTTGGGAAATCTTCTAGTGAAAAGCCAAGGCAGAGATAGTGTCATTTGTTATTTTATTGTAAAAACTTTCCCAAATTCTTTTTAAAGATGTAACAACGAACCTTCTTCAGAGAAGTCCATGTCTAAGATGATAAATAATTATTTCTTGTGAGACATCCTTTTGGCAGAAGTTAACGTCTTTGAGATAGAAATGCTATAGTTAGAAACACTAACCAGGACCCACGTGAACTTCTCCCCTGCAGCCTCAGGATCTATAAGCAATCACACATGAGGATCAATAAAAAGTTTAACATGCCGCTGATGAAGTTCAAATTCTTGTGTTAGGCATATTCTAAAGAGCGAGTGGTAAATTAAATGGAGTTACTACTTTATCAAAATCCAACATATCCTTCAAGGCCTAATTCAAGTTCCATCCTCTTCAAGATAATTTTTTCTTACTCCCAAAGACTACATGTAGTCACTTCTCAGGACCCTACCTTACTCATAAGCTGTATGTGGATCTAACTACCATGCTAATGTAACTACAGATTCCTGTGTCATCTCTGAGTTTAGTTCTGTATCCCTTTTCCCAGCCTTGCAGATATTCAGTAAATACCATTGACAGTTGATGGATCCACTAGGGAGGGAAAATCTGGTTTGTCAATTTAATTAAATGTATACTCCATCCTTCTGCTTCCCTAACAAAGAACCAAAAGAAATTAGCCTTGGTTGACACGGGAAAGATGGAATAAAACTCTGGAAAAGCATAGCAGCTATACTCTTAAATGATACTTGGGAGTGTAGAAAGCATTTTCACATGCATGATCTCATTTATTCCCAAAAGAACTCTGGGAGGATTAAATAAGCCATTTGCGTCTCCAAATTCTTAAGTTTTAGGAGAATCATTTCTCCCCTGGTACAGATAGGTGGGCTGAGCGGTTCAGAGAGATTGTCACCTGCGCGAGCTCACACAGTTGGTAACTGGCAGAGATGGAAAGCAACCTGAGAAGTTCTGAAGCCTGGTGTTGCGCTCCTCCCATGGCAATGAACTGTTTCCCTAATGGGAATGAATTAAAGAGGAATCATGGAATTCCTTCCCGTGAAAATCCCTAAGAGTCCTTAATTACATCACACGTGACCTTAGACTTGATAAAATTTAGGTATCCCTCTTGCAAAGAGATGAAAATTGTTCTCACTCTAACTTTGAAAACTCTTTGAGCTTCCAAAGTCTTTGGCCTGCCTGTAAAGAGAATGGTCCGTCCTGCCCAATATCCTGGAGGAGTTAAGAGAAAGGCAGTTTTTTCTGCTGTGAGTCATACTTTCAATTTCTATTAAAATTCTTATATGGTCGCATATGCTTTCTCTCAGGCTTTGGGCCTCCAGGCCTGTGCTAATTTGCATGTCTGGTTTAGATAATGTCTGAAGTCCCTTCCAGCCTGAAAAGAAGCCTCAGATTCTATTATGTAAGTGAGACCACACTCCACCTGCTCATGGTTCTTTGTCTTTAACTCCTGTGCTTTTTAAAATTTATTTGTTTGGCTGCATCAGGTCTTACTTGTGGCATGCCGCATCTTTTGCGGAATCTTTGTTAGTTACAGCATTTGAACACTTAATTGTGGCATGTGGGATCTAGTTTCTGACCAGGATCGAACCCGTGACCCCTGCATTGGAAGCTTGGAGTCTCAGCCACTGGATCACCAGGCATACCCTAATCCCTGTGCTTCTGATCTATGAATGCAGAACACAGAGGTGAGGGTGTTCTGGGGCTCATGGGCTGGCCACAAAGATTGAGTGTTCCACTGGGGAGAACTCACTTGTTTATTTCTCATTCACAGTGACCCCAGAGAAATGCCCTTTCCTGCAGTCCACTTTAGAGGTGGCTCAAAAGCAAGGCATAGGATGTGTGGAATTTTAAGTTTCTTCATTTAAATGGCTTTCCTATGTCAGTATGAGTCTGGGACCACAGATTTGACAATACCTTGATTCTAAATATGCAGAAATTGGTGGACGCTTTAATTGTTGTTGTTGTTCAGTTGCTAAGTCATGCCTGACTCTTTGCAACCCCATGGACTGCAGTACACCAGGCTCTCCTTGTCCCTGAGTTTGCTCAAATTCATGTCCATTGAGTCAATGATGCTATATAACCATCTGATTCTCTGCCAACCCCTTCTTCTTTTACCTTCAATCTTTCCCAGCATCAGGACCTTTTCCAATGACCCTTAACATAAGGTGGCCAGACTCAAATCAAATAGACTTATTTCGCCTTTTACTATCTCTCATACAAACATACAAAAGATACTATTGAGTTCTTTAGCTAATTTTTTTTTCATCTTCTATCATAAAATAATTCTCACCATCTAAAGAACTGACACTGAGGGATTAACTTTCCGGAAGGGCTTTGAGATCAATTAGGGTGACCCAGTCACTTTTCATAAGAACATCATGGCACTATGGAGAACTTTATGTTCCTAACACTAGACAGGCTAAGTCTTTGTTCAAAATTGTCATCAATGAGGCCCTCTCTGCCTGTTTTCTTTTTCTCATAGCACTCACCAACTTCTAATTTATGATGCAGTTTACTATGTGTTTTGGAAGCTTCCCTGAAAAGCATCTATTTCTGCTTTATTGACTATGCCAAAGCCTTTGACTGTGTGGATCACAATATACTGTGGAAAATTCTGAAAGAGATGGGCATACCAGACCACCTGACCTGCCTCTTGAGAAACCTATATGCAGGTCAGGAAGCAACAGTTAGAACTGGACATGGAACAACTGACTGGTTCCAAATAGGAAAAGGAGTACGTCAACGCTGTATATTGTCACCCTGCTTATTTAACTTCTATGCAGAAGTTACATCATGAGAAACGCTGGGCTAGAAGAAGCACAAGCTGGAATCAAGAAATATCAATCACCTCAGATATGCAGATGACACCACCCTTATGGCAGAAAGTGAAGAGGAACTAAAAAGCCTCTTGATGAAAGTGAAAGAGGAGAGTGAAAAAGTTGGCTTAAAGCTCAACATTCAGAAAACTAAGATCATGGGATCTGGTCCCATCACTTTATGGCAGATAGATGTGGAAACAGTGGAAACAGTGTCAGACTATTTTTCTGGGCTCCAAAATCACCGCAGATGGTGATTGCAGCCATGAAATTTAAAAAACGCTTACTCCTTGGAAGGAAAGTTATGACCAACCTAGACAGCATATTGAAAAGCAGAGACATTACTTTGCCAACAAAGGTGCATCTAGTCAAGGCTATGGTTTTTCCACTGGTCATGTATGGATATGAGAGCTGGACTATGGAGAAAGCTGAGTGCTGAAGAATTGATGCTTTTGAACTGTGGTGTTGGAGAAGGCTCTTGCGAGTCCCTTGGACTGCAAGGAGATTCTACCAGTTCATCCTAAGGGAGATGAGTCCTGAGTGTTCATTGAAAGGACTGATGTTGAAGCTGAAATTCCAGTATTTTAGCCACCTGATGTGAAGAGCTGACTCATTTGAAAATGATGCTGGGAAAGATTGAGGGCAGAGGGAGAAGGGGACGATAGAGGATGAGCTGGTTTGATGGCATCATCGGCTCAATGGACATGGGTTTGGGTGGACTCCGTGAGTTGGTGATGGACAGGGAGGCCTGGCGTGCTGCAGTTCATGGGGTTGCAAAGAGTCGGACAGGACTGAGCGACTGAACTGAACTGAACTTGTGGCTCAGCTGGTAAAGAATCTGCCTGCAGTGCAGGAGACCTGGGTTCAATCCTTGGGTTGGGAAGATCTCCTGGAGAAGGGAAAGGCTACCCACTCCAGTATTCTGGCCCAGAGAATTCCATGGGGTCGCAAAAAGTTGAACACGACTAAGTGCCTTTCACTTCACTGATGGCTCAGTCGGTAAAGAAATTGCTTGCAGTGCAGAAGACGCAGGAGACTTGGGTTCAATCCTTGGGTTGGGACGATCCCCTGGAGGAAGAAATGGCAATCCACTCCAGTATTCTTGGCTGGGAAATCCCATGAACAGAGGAGCCTGGGGGGCTACAGTCCATGGAGTCGCAAAGAGTCAGACACGTCTGAGGGACTAAGCACAGCACAGCACTGTGTGTTTTGAATGTCAGCTCCCAGAGCAAGGTTATGTGTCTGGCCACCGATGCATTCTCCACACACTGAAGAGGGTCCGGCACCATAATACACATTCACTAAAACGTTGCTGAATGAGTGAATGTTTGTGGAGTATGAGATATTAGCTAGGCCCAATAGCTCATGCTGGAAGAGAAGAGGAACCCGGGGGTGGGAAAGGAAAACCAGGTGATAAGATACAGTCCCTCCCTTCCCAAAGATGCTCACCAAGCGAGAGGCATAAGTGCACTAGGAATCACAGCAGGAGGCTGAACAAAATGAGGGTGATAACCACGAGACCCTCACCAGAGAGCCTTTGCAGAACTTTGGGTGTTAAAGATGCAAAAGTTGAGTCATGCATCACATGCAGGACTGTGTCCCGAATAATCAGGGAGAGTGAGGCGACCCCCGCCCGCAAGGAAGCGGACGGGAGCGCATCAGATCCGGGCTCTCGGGACCCAGCGGGCTGAACGCAGACGGCCACTCATTCATCTCAAGCCTGTTAACTAAGTGAGCAACCGGTTAGGTTTTCTTGTTCTGACCTGGAATCATCTTAAACCTGAGGCAGATTTGACCCAAGAAGTCTGCAATTTTGTTGCGTCTACACTGCCTCATGTAGAGGGGAATTCTGGCAAACACCCAACTAATCGAGTCAGTATGAATTGCTTTTCCATACAAGGCTGGCCCCAAATCCCACTTGGAGGCCTTATCAAAATAAAGAGGTCATTGAGGCTTGTGTGTCATTCAGACACAGAGCCCCGTGGGAGGAGCGGAGCAAGGGAGGGCCGGCCTTAGCAGGTCCAGTCTTGTGGGACCGGGGTGACGCTGTGCAGAGAAGGTACCGCTGGCCTCTCCAGCCATCATCTGTGAAAGCCGACCATTCTTTAAGCGTTTCTCTCATGTGTCCTTTCAGATATTTCTTCACGTGAAATATCTGAAACAGTAGCTTCATTCTACTCCACACAGCTGGGGCTGGCTCCGAGGCTCCTAGGCTGTTTGGATTCCAGGACAAATCCTTGAGCAAAAGAAATCTGATCCAGGATGTTTGTTCTTTTTTCTTCTCCATGCATTCCAAGTTTGAGGAAAGCCTTGCTTAGATATTTCCCTCTTCTTGAGGTCTCCGTGGAAGCCAAGATCCCCTGATGCCCTTTAGAACATAGGATGCCTCCAAGGCGAAGGCTGAGCTGCCCTTGTAGATGAGGTTGCAAAGAGGTGAGGACCCAGCTCAGAGCTCCAGGGCTGGCTGGGCAGGGAGCTGGGGGAGCTGACAGTCGGGGATGGTGGGAGGAATGCTGGGTAAAACCTGCTAGTAATAGACCAGCAGGCAGCCAGAGCCACGGGCCCTCACCAGCTTCTAGGCCAGCGATTCTAAACTGGGATCCAGGATACACCAAGTCCCCTACATACGAACCTTCAAATTGTGAGCTTTCAAAGATGTGAATGTGCATTTGCATTTCTAGTCACATAACTTAGTTCACGTGCCTGCATCCTCTACAGGTAATGGTGCTTTCATGTTCTATGCATATCCTGTATAGAATATGGTAATACAACATCTTTATTTCAAGCCCAGCATGTCCAGAAAGAAGAGTAAGAGCAGCAGTGATGTAGCCAGTACTGCTAAGATGCACCGAGGGATAACGATGGTGTTAGTTGGGTACCTAGGCTAACTATATTGGACTTACAAACAGATGGGGCTTACGAACGCGCCTCAGAAAGGAACTCATTCATATGTACGAGACTTGCTGTCATACATTCTTCTTCTAAAAGAGAGCAAGGCTTTATTCGTGTTTGGGAATCACTGATCTCAGAGCACAGGAACGGGACTCTCCTTCCTCCTTTACAGCTTCTCTTCTTTTTCAGAGTTTTCCCTGGTGAGCTTTCTAACCTCACTTCACCAAGACCAACATCTTAGAGGTGCAAGCAAGATTGTATAGACTTCGTGTATATTGTGTATATTTTTTTAATTGCCATTGAGCAAATCCTTATTTAATCTTTCTAGCAATCCTATGCAGCATCTGTTACTAATATTTTTAGAAGAGCAGAACATGGGATTCAAAAAGGCAGAGTAACCTTTTGACGATGATTGTTCACCAGGGTTGGGAGCTGAAGCATAACCACCGACCTTCTAGAGAGAAAGGGTGTCTGCCCAAGGGGGCCCACACCCTGTATGACCTTGCACAGCCCAGGTGCCCATTGCCTTAACACAACTTTGAAAGTGGGAGGCCAGGCCAACAGGTCAGATGTCTGCTGTGATGGCTGGCAGGGGCTGTATGGCAATCGCGGCCGGCACAGGGCTGGTCCTGAGTCTGGAAGGTTCGGCATGCTGGGCAGGGCAGAAGAAAGAGCCCAGAGAGAAGCAGAGCTGGGCTGGTGGCCAAGCCAGACCTGCTCCTCCTCTCAGGCTGGACCTTTTATACCCCAGGACCTCAGAGGGATGGGGGTATGGAGGACCATATCGTTGAGACCTCTGCCAATAGAAAGGATGTTGTCTTCATGTATAGTCTTCACTGTGTGTGGTTCAGTGATTAAAAATCCACCTTCCAACACAGGGAGTGCCAGTTTGATCCCTGGTCAGGGAACTAAGATCCCACAAGCCTTGTGAACCCTCCTCTCCCCCACCAAAATAATGTTACCTATAAATGGGGGATTTGGGGCAATGGGTCTTCCTCCTGGTGGGTCTGGCTCTTTCTTGGGAATCTTGGGGCTTTGGACTCAGAGGTTCCCTTTCTAGAGCGTTTCTTCTTGGGCAACCTCGCTCTTCCAAGAAAGGAGGTCTGGATCAGACTGAGAGAAGCCTCTACCTTGAGCTGGAGCCGCCTTGCCTGTCCTGCTGAAAGGTCTGCATTCAGAAGCCGGGCTTTCCAAGAATAAACAGGGTGAGGTGCTGCCAACCAGAAACTCGAAGAGAAGTTTCAGGGAATATTCATCTTTTTCCATCAAGTAATCGAGAGCACGGGCTCATGCTGGAAGGGAGGAAGAGAGAGGCTTTTGTGCCCGCATCTCCAGCATCTCTGGCCCCCGGGTGAGGTCATGACAAAATGTGGAGCTGCGTGTTGCCTGGGACACTAGGCCTTCAGACAGCGAACCGTCGGCATCAGAGCAGAAAGAAAGCTTTCCTGCGATGTTTGGCCAGGTTTCTAGGACCCATTTAACAGCTTCACACAGAAGCTGAGTTAACACTGGGATGTCTGTGAGAAGGTCACGTCCAGAAAAAGTCTTCCCCTTCCCACAAGGAGTTTTAAGAAAAAAGAAAAAAAATCTCCATGCTCATATTTCTCCACCCCAGGAGGCTCCCCTGGAATCTAAGAGGCCATTGAAGGTCAAGTCAGCCACACCAGACATGCTATAATGAAGATACTGTTCAGACCATTATATACATGAAGCTGAATTATCCACAATGCCTAGCTGTGCCCAGAATGAGGCTCAGTCTTTCTCAGCTTTGGCCAAAGTGGATGTTAGGACTGCCTGAAACTATAAGCTCCAGGCAGAGCCCTTCTGTGAAGATCCTCTGAAAAAGCTTATTACAATAAGATTCATTATCAAGCCGGAGGTAGAAGGCATCACTGAAATAAAAAGTGATTTTCTACTGATCAAGCATCTGCACGCCCCGAAAGTTCTGAGACCAGCTGCTCTGTGGGCCCCAACAGTCACATTTTCACCTGTTGTACCCTTGGTCAGGGGCTTCCCAGGTGGCGCCAGTGGTAAAGACCCCACCTGCCAATGCAGGAGACATGAGATGTGGATTCGTTCCTGAGTCAGGAAGATCCCCTGGAGGGCATGGCAATCCACTCCAGTATTCCTGCCTAAAGAATCCCATGGACAGAGGACCCTAGCGGGCTGCAGTCCATGGGGTCACAAAGGGTCGGACATGACTGAAGCGACTTAGCACACACACGCACACCCTCTGTCACCTGCTTAAGTGTATGTTTTCAGAAGTCAGTTCTCAGAAAGCAGACAGCAGGGCCCAGGGGACACTGAAGGCCGCCTCCTGAGCCAGGCACATCCCCCAGGAGGACGGCCCACATGCTGATGGGCAGCTGGGCACCAGGGAGGCAGAGTCTGCAGGACTCTGAGTAGCTGAGTAGCTCCTCAGTCCAGGCTTTTCCATTTTGGTTGTAGACATATTTCTGTTTGAGTGTCTGGTACCAGAACTAACCATCATGCTGAGTTCTCACTTGTATGACTTTTAGGAACAAAAACAAGTCTTCATTTGAACATTGACATTGTTAAAATATATATAAGATACACAGCAGGTCACCTGAATGAGTGGCTTCTAGTCCTGGGCTTCCTGGGGCACAGGTTTCTGCCTATACTTTGTTGTAGGAGGACTGTAAGCCATTCTGTTCAGAGGGCAGCCCGGGTTAACTGCACACTCATGGGTTTCCCAGGTGGCGCTAGTGGTAAAGAGCCTGCCTGTCAGTGCAGGAGACAAAAGGGACTTGGGTTCAATCCCTGGGTCAGGAAGGGCATGGCATCCCTGGAGGAGGGCTTGGCAATCCACTCCAGTATTCTTGCCTGAAGAGCCCTCTGGACAGAGGAGCCTGACTGTAGTCCATGGGGTCACAAAGAGTCAGACACGACTAAAGTGACTTAGCACACACACAGACTGGAATCACCTGGTGACTTCATTTAGTGGGGAGAAGTCTGGGCAGAGGCTTGGAATGCCCATCAGCTAAGAAAATAGTCAACAACAAGAGGAAGTGTGTCTGTTTAGCAAGAAGGAGAAAATATTGGCCAGGCATTCATTCATTCATTCATTCATTCATTCAACGAATATTTATTGTATGCTTGCTCTGGGCTGGGTGCTTGGTTCTATCAGAGAACCAAAGAAGGGTCCTGACCCTAATGGACCGACATTCAGGTGGGAGATGCAGACAATAACCATCATGAATTCAGTTCAGTTCAATCCAGTCTCTCAGTCTCATCCGACTCTTTTCGACCCCATGAACTGTAGCACGCCAGGCCTCCCTGTCCATCACCAACTCCCGGAGTCCACCCAAACTCGTGTCCATTGAGTCCGTGATGCCATCCAACCATCTCATCCTCTGTTGTCCCCTTCTCCTCCTGCCCTCAATGTCTCCCAGCAACAGGGTCTTTTCCAGTGAGTCAGCTCTTCACATCAGTTGGCCAAAGTATTGGAGTTTCAGCTTCAAAATCAGTCCTACCAGTGAACACCCAGGACTAATCTCCTCTAGGATGGATTGGTTAGATCTCCCTGCAGTCCAGGGGACTCTCAAGAGTCTTCTCCAACACCACAGTTCAAAAGCATCAATTCTTCGGCGCTCAGCTTTCTTCACAGTCTAACTCTCACATCCATACATGACCACTGGGAAAACCATAGCCCACGTGATTAAATTAGATGATACATGGAAAAATAAGTAGAGCAAAGTAAGCTGGATGGAAGCAAAGGGAAGGAGGTTAATGTCTATTTGGTAGGGCTGGCCAACCTGTTTCTGGGTTTGAACATCCATAAGGTATTTAATGATGCAAATATAGCAATAATTGCAATAAGATTACTTGCTAATGTTCACTGAGTTTCACTCAGTGCTGGGCCCCATGCCAGCTGTTTGCCTGGCTATCTCATTTAATCTGCAGGGCTGCCCTGGTGCTTCCAGCCTTTAAGGAAGAATGCCAGATCTTAGCTCTTGATCTTGGCCTTCCCCATCTTCAGCCCTATCCTTGCAGTAGGACTTAATCCAAAAACACTGGCTTTCATTTCAGTCTTCCATTTAGTAGGTGCCATAACGTACCCAGTGCCCACAGACAACATTTGTTAAACTCCTCAGTAAATGGACCCAGGTGTCCTTCATGGACTCAGATTCCAGGGGTGGGATTTTCCATGCAAGTAGGTGGAAATGAAACAGCACTTGGGAAGGGAGCCTTGTGGCCTTTGCTGCTCTGATTTCACACTCTGCTCCGGGACCCTGAGCTGTAGGCATGATGGATGCTGTTTATTACTCTGTTACCTTCGCTGGAGGAGGCACTTCAGGCTGATTGCTTGTGGCCTTTCAGTTTCTGTCACTTTTTCTTGGTACCTACTATAGGACTTTAGGGTTGGTAGGGACCTCAAAAGTTCTCTCAACCAGGCTCCCCCCCAGACCCTCAGGGCATCACAGGAAAGGACAGGGCTGCCAGACACTTCCTTTGATAGAGTATCAACCATTAGAGAAAAATCCAGCCATGACCTGCCTTCTGTTGGTTACAGGGAATTCATCCAGGTGTCCTGTAACTTTTGCATGCCTCTACTGTTAGAATAAAAGAATAGGAGTGGATATATGTATGCTTATGGCTGATTCATGTTGAAGTTGACCAAAAAACAACAAAATTCTGTAAAGCCATCATCCTTCAATTAAAAAAAAAAAAAGAATAGGAGGAATAGCTGGTAAGAAGTCGATGGTAACTATAGCCAAAGCCTTAAGGTGGGCCTTAAAAAAAAAATTTCTTCTGAATGAATATAACATAGCTTTCAGAGAGGATGGATTCCTCCAGTAAATTAAGGATCGAGAAAAAAAAAAACTGCTTAGAAAACTTTGAGTCAGAGATCTTATCAGTGTACTTATCAGTACAGAGTAAGTCACAAGTCAAGTCAAAACTTCAGATAACACACACCAATTCCTGGAACTTGGTGATTTGCTATTTCTCTTTGCATTAATTTGTCACTTTCTATTCCACTTTCTATTCCGTTCCTGCTAGCTTCAACTCTCGTACCCCCCAGCACCCACTGCATCCATCCACCACAGGCTGTGCACTCCACCATACCGTGTGTTCACGGTATTGCCACCTGCCAGGGGCCTCTCCTGGTTTCTGCTGCCTGTGACTCAGGGCCACTAAGCTTGTTGATCGGCTGTGGACACAGTGTTGAGCCTGACCTCATCCCCCCCACTGCAAACCCACAGGTGGCTGTCTCCCACCGGACACACTCACGTCTCACTGCTGACGTCTGCCACACGCCCACCTCTGATGCGTGCTTTCTTCTCTCCAAAGAGGCCACCCGGCCCCACTTAGACTGGCTTCTCCCTCCTTCACCCCCAGGATCTCCAGCACTCCTTTGGCACATGACCTGTACATCCTCACAGTCTTCTATTTGTTATCTTCTCCTATTTAAAGGCAAGGACAGGGGTCTATCCGCATCTCTACAAATGACCCACTTGTGTTCCTTTTTATGGCGGAATAATATTCTATTGTGTATATGTCCTACGTCTTCTTTATCCTTTCCTCTCTTGATGGACACTTACTTTGTTTCCATGTCCTGGCTACTGTGAATAGTTCTACAGTGAACACTGGGGTGTATGTGTCTTTTTGAATCATGTTTTTTTCATACAGAGTGAAGTCAGAAAGAGAAAACCACATATTGTATATTAACACATATATATGGAATCTGAAAACATTGGTATAGATGATCTTATTTATTTACAAAGCAGAAATAGAGACACAGATATAGAGGACAAAAAACAATATGGATACCAAGGGGGATGGAGGAGGGGTGGAGTGAACTGAGAGACTGAAATTGACATATGTACATTACTAATATAACATGGTGCTTCCCAGGTGACTCAGTGGTAAAAGAACCTGCGTGCCAATGCATGGGGTACAGGAGATGTGGATTCAGTCCCTGGGTAGGGAAGATCCCCTGGAGGAGGAAATGGTAACCCACTCCAGTATTCTTGCCTGGAAATCCCATGGTGGGCTATAGTCCATGTGGTCACAAAGAGTCAGACACGACTAAGCACACAACTGCTGCTGCTGCTGCTGCTGCTGCTAAGTTGCTTCAGTCGTGTCCGACTCTGTGCGACCTCATAGACGGCAGCCCACTAGCCTCCTCTGTCCCTGGGATTCTCCAGGCAAGAACACTGGAGTGGGTTGCCATTTCCTTCTCCAATGCATGAAAGTGAAAAGTGAAAGTGAAGTCGCTCAGTTGTACCTGACTCTTAGCGACCCCATGGATCACAGCCCACCAGGCTCCTCCATCCATGGGATTTTCCAGGCAAGAGTACTGAAATGGGTTGCCCTTGCACACACATGTATAAAATAGATAACTAATGAGAACCTATTCTATAACTCAGGGAACTCTATTCAGTGCTCTGTGGTGATCTAATCGGAAAGGAAATATAAAAAAGAGGGGATATACGTATACACATGACTGATTCATTTTGCTGTACAGCAGAAGTTAACACAACATACTGCAATAAAAATTTTGGCTAATTAATTTAATAAAAAAAAATAAAGCCAAGAATAGCGGACTTGTTTCATATTCTTTCAGTTACACTCTATAGCCAAATACACAATCCACTGCAGAAATCAGTCCCAGACAAATGCCTGGAGGCTTCACCAGCACCCCAACCCCAAAGAAGAATTTTGGAAGAACCTGGCCTTTCCTCGCAGGTCCCCCAGCCTTGTACACACTGTTGCCCCCTGCCAGACAGTCCAGAAAATACCCATGAGAACGTTCAACCACATACCCCAGCTTGTAAACAAGTTAGGTTCTTTGTTTGTTTCTGTTCTGCTTTGTTTTTAAGCAAGCACAGGAATCTGTTTGCAGAAGGAATTGTGAAAAAAAGAGTCAAAAATAAAAACAGACAACTCAAGTGAGCCAGGTCTGTCTCTTTTGCCCCCTTCCCTCCCCTTCTTCCCATCTCCATCCCTCACTTTCTGTTTTGCTTTTCATGCCAATTGCTAAAGATTGTAATTTCAAAACTTCCCTGGCTTTTCCAAAACTAGGAGGAATGTGCATCTGCACGTGGATTTTTCCACCAAAAATCTGTTTCTGTAGTTTGGTTCTTCTTAGCCAGAAACAATCAGAACAGGCGATGGGACCGCCAGCCCATCTTCACAGTTCTTATTCTAATTTGTGAGGCTCAGAAGGGGTGGAGGGGGATGGTTTGCGTTTCACCCCGTCTGACAGTCGTTTGATGAGGTTTGCACTCCATTTGTCCGGATGGTTTTTATGGTTTCTTTGTTGTCCGTGGAAAGACTTTGAAAGTCATAATTCTATATCCTTAAACTCTTCTGCTGTTCCTGCTCCATGTCTCCACGGGACTCATAGCGTGAGAAAGGAAAAGACGTTTCCAGTCAGTCGTTTAAGCAGTTTCTGCCCAGGGTTAGGGAGGTATGTGGATTCTTTCAAGAAAAGGGTTGGGATCATGAATGTTCAGGTTCAATAAGAGTGTCCACCAGGGTGATCTGGAAGCCTCCCTGCAGTCCAGGTGGGAAGCGTCTCTCCAGCCCCTTGTTTCTTGTTTCATCCACATCTCTGGTCCTTTTCCTTTTGCTATGGTCATCGCCAGGCTCTCCGCTACCAACAGAAAAGCTGAGAGGCCAAGGAGAGTCCAGAATGTGCCCAAACATGGGCTGGAATGAGAGGCTGGAGCCACTGCTGGGGCCTCGAGGCACAGTTTGTCCATGAGCCTTTAATCTAGACATGACCATCTCCACAGAGCTGCTTAAAGGGTTTTGCATCACAGGCTCTGGACACTTTTTTTCTTTCTAAACTTAGATTATGTTTGTAGAATGCCTTATAAGATGCTTCACATGTGTTATCTCATTTGAACATTACCTTTCTTCACCCTTGGGGCTGCTGTAGCAAAGTATGATAAGCTGGGAGGCTTATTAAGTTCAGTTCAGTTCAGTCGCTCAGTCGTGTCCGACTCTTTGCGACCCCATGAATCGCAGCACGCCAGGCCTCCCTGTCCATGGGAGGCTTATATACAACACTAACTTCCGACAGTTCAAGTCTGAGGTCATATGCCAGCATGATCAGGTGTTGGAGGCCCTCCCGTCTGGATTGCAGATGGCTGCCTTCTTGTTGTGCCCTCATATGGCAGGAGGCACGCAGGCAAGCTACTTCTGTGACCTCTTCTTAGAAGAGCACTTACCCTCTTCATACGAGTCCCAGCCTTAAGACTTAATTACCTCCCAAGACCCCACCTCCTATTACAATCACATTGGGGATTAGACATCTGCATATGAGTTTGAGGAGGACACACATATGCAGTCGGTAACGTTTGCACACCCTTTAAGGTAGATTAAATCGTGTAAAATCTTATTTCCATATTTTTAAAAAAGTGTTTGGTAGTGCCGTGTCTTTGTTGGAGTACACGAGATCTTCAATCTTCACTGTGGCAGGGTTTCTTTTAGATTCAGCATATATGATCTTTTTGTTGGTTTTTTTTTTTTTTTAGTTGCAGCATGTGAACTCTTAGCTGTAGCATGTGGGATCTAGTTCCCTGACCAGGGACTGAACCCAGGCCCTCTGCACTGGGAGCACGAAGTCTTGTCCACTGGACCACCAGGGAAGACTCTTAATTACATATTTTGAAAAGCTGAGGCCCAAGGATGTCTGGATTCATCCAAGGTCTCACAACAAATGGTGGAAGGATGGAACTTGAACCAACGCCTGTGACTTCAAATTCAGGGTTCTTTCCGCCCCTTTGACTCCCAATCCGTGTGTCAATGTTCCTTCCGTCTGTCCCCATTTGCCCCAGGGAAATGCACTTCTGGAGTTTAGTGATGCTTGAAGTTATTACTAAATTAAATTTAACTTTTCTGGATCACTGAAAGATACTCTTCAGGCAACTTTTCTGAAGAGCAGGAGATGCTTTCCTTGCTGTCCAGTCACTCAGTTGTGTCTGACTCTGCCATCCCATGGACTGTAGCATGCCAGGCTCTCCTGTCCACTATCTCCTGGCATTTGCTCAAATCCACACCTATTGAGGCTGATGTATCTCTATTTGTTTTTTCCACTAGACCCTTCCTATGACTCAGTCAGGAGAGGAGGTTGGGGCAGTAACATGAATTCTGGCCTCAACAAAAGTAAGTAAACGTCACTCTGTTCTTTGGGAGGAAAACCTTTTTCTGAGGGTGGGGTGGAGAACAGGGTCACAAGAGAAAGGAAGAGAAGAGTGAGTATTTTCTTTCTCTGCTTTTTGAATGGACATCAACATTAATTGCCAGTGTAGAATCTGTCAGTGATACCTAGTCCCAGAAAGATAATGGGATTTTCACTCAGACCTTTGAGCTTTATTTCACTGCATTTGGCTTTAGAATATTTGAAGTTGTCAAGTTGCTTAGGACAAGTTTCTGAATGAATGAAAAATCCCTGGATTTGGATTCTGCCATTTAACTTTCAATAATGACCCTCCATGACTTCACCTGCTTCCCTAATTGTCAAGATATAATCATACCAAATCTCTACCTCATTTCATGGAACGTTGAGGTGGGGTGGTAACCGGATGAGGAGATGCTAGTGGTATGACATCAATCTGTGTTGAAATCTGACCCAGAATCTCCTGTGAAGAGTGCAGGGGAAAGAATGATTCATAAAGTCCTGACCCAGAACATGTAAATCTTGCTGTCTCTAGGAGGTGAAATATCAAGCACAGAAATGGATGGTGATGGGAATTCTTTTAAGAAAGAGGTTAGGATTGAAAATTTATGCCCAAGCAATAGCCACAAGCCCTTTTAATAATATGTATTATCTGTTTACTCTGCCTCCAGCCCTGGGCAGTGTGGGTTTCACATGGTGAACCAGGCATGGACCAGTCTCTCCAGGAGGGGAGAGGAGTCAAGCACACACACACACACACACACACACACACACACACACACACATACATAACCCTTTCTCTTTGGGTGCCCTCAGGAACACCTTGGAGACCTGGAGACCTGGAGTTCTAGAAAGAGAGGCAGGATTTGGACCCAGAGAGATGGGAAAGATGCCCTCCCAGGAGAGGCAGGGTCAGGGAAAGACACCAAGGTCAATATATCTGAGAGTCAGGGAGGACTTAGGTTCCTGGAGTTTAGGGTGCATGAAGGACAAGAAAAGTCTGGAAGGGTAAGGAAGGGGTTCAAAGATGCTCAGACCATAGACCTCAGTGCTTTAGTCAACAGTGAGTCACTGAGGTTTTTGGATGGTGGAGTGAAGTGGTTTATTGAGATTAAACTGGTTTATTGAGATTAAACACAGCTCTAACATGGAGATGTGATGTGATGGCAGGAGCAGAAAGGGTGTACACAAAGAGGGATGTACACAAAAGGATGCCACGAAGAGGGGAGCTCACAAGACGTGGAAACACAGGAGCAGGAGGCTGGCTCTCGAATGCCACCTTCTTATTAAAGACCTTTCTCGGTTTTTTATTTAAAAATGAAATCCACAGCCCCAATACCATCAGACATGCTCCTTCTACATATTTATTGCTGTTTATCATTGTCTCCTCCATTAAAATATGAGCTCTGACAGGAACCCCTTGCTCAGTGCTGGGTCCCTAGCATTGAGAACAGTGCCAGTACATAGATTCTGGATAAATATTTATAACATAAAATGAATAAATGAGTAGAGTGTCTGAGTGAGGGAGTGAAGGGGAAAGCACAATTGTCCTGCTCGGTAGGGATGTGCTTGATGAGACATTCCCTCCCCTTCATGGAGAATGGCTCCACTTACCATATTTCTCTTCTTGCCTCAGGTCCCCCCCTTGCTGGAGCACAAACGATGAGTAAGAATACTGAACAGCGGCCCCAACCAGGTACCTGTCCCTGATGCTCGAACCCTCCTATGCTTCCTGTGCGGCCACTGGTACCACGTGGTCAGCAGGGGAGGATTCAGACAGTATCTTGTGTTTGTCATCACTGTTCTTCTTCATAGAATCCGATATTTGACACTGCACTAGATCTGTGCATGGCATACCTAGCCCTGGAATGCAGAGAGAATCATGCCATCAGAGGTGAAAGGAACCTCAAGAAGGGTGCCCTCAGGAACACCTTGGAGACCTGGAGACCTGGAGTTCTAGAAAGAGAGGCAGGATTTGGACCCAGAGAGATGGGAAAGATGCCCTCCCAGGAGAGGCAGGGTCAGGGAAAGACACCAAGGTCAATATATCTGAGAGTCAGGGAGGACTTAGGTTCCTGGAGTTTAGGGTGCATGAAGGACAAGAAAAGTCTGGAAGGGTAAGGAAGGGGTTCAAAGATGCTCAGACCATAGACCTCAGTGCTTTAGTCAACAGTGAGTCACTGAGGTTTTTGGATGGTGGAGTGAAGTGGTTTATTGAGATTAAACTGGTTTATTGAGATTAAACACAGCTCTAACATGGAGATGTGATGTGATGGCAGGAGCAGAAAGGGTGTACACAAAGAGGGATGTACACAAAAGGATGCCACGAAGAGGGGAGCTCACAAGACGTGGAAACACAGGAGCAGGAGGCTGGCTCTCGAATGCCACCTTCTTATTAAAGACCTTTCTCGGTTTTTTATTTAAAAATGAAATCCACAGCCCCAATACCATCAGACATGCTCCTTCTACATATTTATTGCTGTTTATCATTGTCTCCTCCATTAAAATATGAGCTCTGACAGGAACCCCTTGCTCAGTGCTGGGTCCCTAGCATTGAGAACAGTGCCAGTACATAGATTCTGGATAAATATTTATAACATAAAATGAATAAATGAGTAGAGTGTCTGAGTGAGGGAGTGAAGGGGAAAGCACAATTGTCCTGCTCGGTAGGGATGTGCTTGATGAGACATTCCCTCCCCTTCATGGAGAATGGCTCCACTTACCATATTTCTCTTCTTGCCTCAGGTCCCCCCCTTGCTGGAGCACAAACGATGAGTAAGAATACTGAACAGCGGCCCCAACCAGGTACCTGTCCCTGATGCTCGAACCCTCCTATGCTTCCTGTGCGGCCACTGGTACCACGTGGTCAGCAGGGGGGATTCAGACAGTATCTTGTGTTTGTCATCACTGTTCTTCTTCATAGAATCCGATATTTGACACTGCACTAGATCTGTGCATGGCATACCTAGCCCTGGAATGCAGAGAGAATCATGCCATCAGAGGTGAAAGGAACCTCAAGATTAACATGTTTCATGTTGTAAAATAAAGAAACCGAGATCTCAAGATGTGAGATTTGCCAGAAGCCACACAACTGGATTCGGGGAATACGAGAGCTATCATCTCAAACTTCTCAAGTTGCTTCACCTTCTTCCATCCCTGTAATGAATCTCCTTAACAATTAAGGCAGAGCAACTTTGAAAACCATGGAATTGGAGACTCTTTGTATGGCAAGGGAACCTAGAGACATCTAGGTCTACAGCATCCTCCTGTAACATCTCAGTCTTGTGACTGCGTCATCTCCACTTGAATACTTACAGCTATAGGAAAGTGAAGTCGCTCAGTCATGTCTGACTCTTTGCAACCCCATAGATCAAGGATCCTCCATCCATGAGATTTTCCAGGCAAGAGTACTGGAGTGGGTTGCCATTTCCTTCTCCAGAGGATCTTCCCGACCCAGGGATCAAACCCGAATCTCCCACATTGTAGGCAGATGCCTTACCATCTGAGCCTCCAGGGAGCTCAATACCTAACCAGGCTCAGTTCCACCATTTGAGCCAGAGTCCCCCCAGTGCTGTATCTTCCATTCAAGCTTCCCAGTTTGCCCTGTGGAAAGGTCTTCCTCTTGTTCTCTGTGAAGGTTCTTCATGAATCTGAAGACCGCCATGTGCACCCTCCCAAGCCCAGCTTGGTCTCTCTTGGGACACAGCTTAGAGTAAGCTCTGAACATGCTGCTGCTTTGGGTGAACAGACTTGGTTTTCCATCTCCACTGAAGATAAACAGTAGAAAGTTGACCTGCATGTCTTCAGGAAGGCTGAGAACTTGCTGACTGTGAAACACAAGTCAGACAGAGCGGATTTGACGTGGAGGATTTAAAGAGTCCCCAACAACAATAAAATTAGACATTGTTGTTCAGTCGCTCAGTTCTGTCTGACTTTTGCGACCCAGTGGACTGCAGCTCGCCAGGCTTCCCTGTCCTTCACTGTCTCTGGGAGTTTGTTCAAACTCATGTCCATTGAGTCAGTGATATTATCTAACCATCTCATCCTCTTCTCCTGTCCTCAGTCTTTCCCAGCATCAAGGTCTTTTCCAATGAGTCACCTCTTCACATCAGGTGGCCAAATTACCTTCCCCAAAATATTTTAGTCATACTGTATAGATAGAAAGTGGTAGATTGAGAGGTCTTAAGGACTCTTCAAGTTAATTTGTGGTTGTGAACAAAAATCCCTAAGTCATGTTGATTTTTAAAAATTATAATCATATAAAAATTGTAAAATTGTATAAACATATGACATCATCACCAAGCTGTGATCCAGCTCTCTACCATGATCTCAGCAGAAAAGAAGAAAATAGTCCTCACTATGTCAGTATTGCAAAGGTTTCTTTTATGGCTAAACTATCATATAAGTTTTATGTAAACTGAGGTATTAAGAATAATCATTTTAAGGACTGCCCTGGATGTCCAGTATTTAAGACTCCATGCTTCCACTGCAGGGGGCAGGGTTTGATTCCTGGTCAGGGAACTGAGATCACACATGCCACATGGTGAGGCCAAAATAAATAAAGAGATGTTATCTTAAAAAAAGAAATTCAAATATACATGTGTGTATGTGTGTATAAATATATAATCATTTTATGGCTAAAATACAAATTGTGGTTGGTTGGTGTCAATATTTCCAAGCTTAAAATCATAGAAGGTTGTACTGGAAGGAAACTGGAGAATCCAAGAGCCGAAGCTATCATTTTGCAGAGGAGAAAAGCAATACCCAGAGATTGTCCACTGAGTTATTTAGCTGACAATAACTCAGTGGTTATTATCAGCTAAATTTATTATCAGGCTACTTGATTTCCAGGCATGTGTCTTTTATGCTGCATCAGAAAAAGAGAGACATGTAATAGTAATAGTGAGAGCTATTAAAGACCAGTCAGGGATTCCCAGGTGGTTCAGTGGTAAGAGTCTGCCTGCCAATGCAGGAGACACAGGAAACATGGATTCGATCCCTGGGTCAGGAAGACCCCTGGAGAAGGAAATGTCAACCCACTCCAGCTTTCTTGCCTGAAGAATCCCATGGACAGAACAGCCTGGCAGGCTACAGTCTATGCAGTCACAGAGTCAGACACAACTGAGTGACTGAACAGCAACAAAGGAATTCCCTGGTGGTCCAGTGGTTAAGAATCAGCACTTCCACTGCAGGGCTGTGGGTTCAATCCCTCATCAGGGAACTAAAATCCCACAAGCTGTATGGCATGGTCAGGAATAAGTAAATAAATAAATTTTTACAAAGACTGTTGTAAGACCTTTACAAGACACTGTTAGACTTTAAGCTCTTTTAATAAGCTGTACTTCACCTTATTCATGTGACTGGATATCAGCTAGCTCCTTTCCGAATGTATTTTATTATTCTGTTGTAGGTAATGGCAGCATTATCTATAAATTTTAGACACTAAATATGAAAAAATGATACTATCACTATTTCATCTTGTTTCTGTAATAACGGGGATATAGACCATAACTCTGATCATGATCTTTAAGGTTTGCAAGTAAAAGCAGCACAGTTTTCTGAAATCAGGCTTTCCTAAGATATCAAAATAAAAGTTGAAACCCTTAGGGGTATTCTTATTGTTAATGCTGTTGTTTTTAAATTTTTCATAACAATGAAGCAAATTTCCTTTCTTGTCTCCTTAGATCCATATCAGATCTTGGGCCCAACCAGCAGTCGCCTAGCCAATCCTGGTGAGTTTACTTTGGCCTGAGAGGTTGTGTTCCAGAATGTTCCATAGTTTTATGAGATCACTAAGGTGTCCTCGGTTCAGACACCTGACCAGGGAGGGACATGTATGCCTTTCCCTGAACTGTTTGACCCCTGTTTCTCTAGCGCACAAGGAGAGAACAGGGCTTGTCATTAGGTGGTGACAATATCCATAAGCTGGAGATGCCTTTGGACCACAAACATTTTAGCCCCGCGTATGTGCACTGAGGTTGAGATAAGTTTCAGCAGGGAAAGTGGAGGGGGTGGGGGTGGGAAGGGCAAGGAACAAGTTCTAGCCAGCTCTCAGTGAATACATATTCTAAAGCTGCCTCAGTATTCACATTAGATGGTATTGCAGCATTACCTGGCTTCCTAAAAGAGGTTGCAGATAAAATAAACTCGACAGTGTATTTTAAGGGTTTGTGATTCAGGTAACTCTCAAGGGAGTCTGAACCAAGCGCACCCCCTGTGTGAGTTACAGAGGTTAAAAAGCGTCTGCCTGCAATGTGGGAGACCTGAGTTCAGTCTCTGGGTTGGGAAGATCCCCTGGAGAAGGAAATGGCAACCCACTCCAGTATTCTTGCCTGGAGAATCCCATGGACGGAGGAGCTTGGTGGGCTACAGTCCATGGGTCGCAAAGAGTCGGACACGGCTGAGCGACTTCACTTTCACTTTCTTGGAATTGCGAGGCCAGCGCTGTTCCACCAGGGAAGTCCCACTGCTCCTGTATCCAGGCCGTTTCTGCTCAGAGGTTGAGAAAGCAAAACCATCAGCTCTTGCTCCTCTTTTTTTTTTTTCTCTCTGCCTATGTTCTCTGTGGAACTCAGAGCAGAGAGCCAAGCACAAAGGCTAAGGAGCAGTTCAGGTTGCTTCAGCCTAAAGTGCTGTCCACACGTTCCCCTGGGACTCTGAGGGAGGCCAGCGCTGAATAAGGAGTAGACAGTGGCTCAGGCCTTTACAGAAGGAGAGAGGCAAGCAGCTTCCCCCAAAGGGATGGGGCGTGCCTCGCCTCAAGCCACACAGCTGGCTCTGGGTGAATGTCACCAGGCTAGGGGCAGCTCATCTAAAGATCTAACCTTGCTGATTATGCCAGTCTGGGTGAGAAGTGGATTCTGACTGTAGAAGGAGATCCTGGGATTCCTGTCCGGAGTGAGTAGACCCTTGCACTTAGGGATCAGGTTCTGATTTCTCAGGCGGAGTTTCTGTTTCCTCTCTCTTGCAGGGAGCGGGCAGATCCAGCTGTGGCAGTTCCTCCTGGAGTTGCTCTCGGACAGCGCCAACGCCAGCTGCATCACCTGGGAGGGGACCAACGGAGAGTTCAAAATGACGGACCCCGATGAGGTGGCCCGGCGCTGGGGGGAGCGCAAGAGCAAACCCAACATGAATTACGACAAGCTGAGCCGGGCCCTCCGATACTACTACGATAAGAACATTATGACCAAAGTCCATGGCAAGAGGTATGCCTACAAATTTGACTTCCACGGCATCGCCCAGGCTCTGCAGCCGCATCCCACTGAGTCGTCCATGTACAAGTACCCTTCCGACATCTCCTACGTGCCTTCCTACCACACCCACCAACAGAAGGTGAACTTTGTCCCTCCCCACCCGTCCTCCATGCCCGTCACGTCCTCCAGCTTCTTCGGAGCGGCGTCACAATACTGGACCTCCCCCACGGGGGGCATCTACCCTAACCCCAACGTCCCCCGTCACCCCAACACCCACGTGCCCTCACACTTAGGCAGCTACTACTAGAGGCTTCCTCATCGGTGGCCTTCTCGCTGAAGCCCCCTCCCTTACACCTCCCTTTGAACTTACGTGGCCTTGGAGAGAAATCAAAACTGGATGCTCTTTCTTGTTGGATAGAACTTTTGTACCTGTTCTTTAAAAACAACTCTTCTTCTTTTTTTTTTTTTTTTAACATTGGTAACTCCTGCTTTTCTCTACCTTGAACAAAGAGGTGGATAATTCCATGGGCCAGTATGCCAGTTTGGAGACCCAATCTCCTGTCAACCTATGAATTGAATATTTAAGATTACTGGAATGGTTGTGTCATGGTTCTGGGAAAGAAACTGCTTGTAGATTTATATTTTTAGGACCAAAAACAAGTTTCTTACAGACACACGGGTCTCATCTTGAACCTTGAAGGGTTCAGTAGGATAAAGAATCATGGACTTAACCAGTTATGTTCTGGTTTGAGGCTTAGTGAACTAGAGGCAGGAAGCTTATCATCTTATCTTAGGAAGACCTAACTCAGTGGAGGGCAACTGGAACATTGGTTGTAAGGCCAGTGAAGTTTTCACCCAACTGGAATTTAACAGAAAGAAACAAGTGTGTATTTAAGAAGCCACGGGCATTGCAGAATCCCTCTCAGTGGGCAGTAAATATGCGCTAGGCTGACCATTTTGTCTAGAAGTAGTCAAAATATGAACTAAGAGATGTTAATGCAAATACATTCCTGAAAAGCCAGAGAAGTACTGAAAAAAAAAATAATGACAGTGGGTCCCAGTACTTTGAAAAGTCCTAGGGATTTCTAAACACAAACAGATTCGCAAGTGCTGCGCGCTTGTCAGACGATCAGTCCAGGGTCCACCAACCACAAGGCAACTTACTGTATAAATTATGCAGAGTTATTTTCCTATATCTCACAGTATTAAAAGTAAATAATTAAAAAGTGAAAAAGAGTAAAGAAACGAGTTGACCTCGGTCACAGATACAGTGTTCCTATCAAATCAGTCGTTATTTTTTTTTTAATGTAATTTGTACATCTTTTTGTCAATCTGTACATTTGGGCTGCTTGTACGTTTTTATAGCTGGGTTTTTTTTTTTTTTTAAAGCATAATGTGACTTGTTGCAGAAAAGAGAACAGGACTTTGAAGTCACTGACTTACCCGAAAGAGAATCACTGTAATTATTTAACAAATGAGCAGAAGCGAGTCAAGGCAACCCCTTTAAACCGTTAACTGCTTTGGAGATGTTTGTAAATAACTGAACTACAATCATCACAACTTGGAAAACAGCAACCAAACTTTCCCTTGTGTATGCGAGGGATTTTCTGCCTTATATATACAGTATATTTTTTAGATATTAAAATATATATAATTTTGCAGGTAATCATTGACTCTTTTAAACTATATTAAGTGTTAAGTTGACAACTGTCCATGAAGACTATGTTGTAAAATAATTTGACTAAATAAATTGTGCCTTCTTCTCTCAGAACTGAAGAGAACGTTTTCTTATTTACAACCAACCTTCTGTCCCCTGTCCCCCACCCCAGGTCCAAGGGTTTTCCCAGGGAAAGTTTCCTATTGACCTCTTCTGGCACCGTGAAAACTTTTTCACATGTACGTACAGCAGAAAGTATAGAATTATGTGGATTTGAGTGTTGTTTGTATTAGCTGTCTCCAGAGAAACAGAACCAGTGGGAATATATATACGGATCTTTATTATGAGGACTTGACTCATGCAATTGTGAGGGTTGAAGAATTCCCCCGGGCTGGTGCTGGTCACCTAGGGAAGCCACGTGTAACATGCTCGGTTCCTTCAGTCATGTCTGACTCTCTGCGACCCTGTGACTATAGCCCACCAGGCTCCTCTCTTCAAAGGATTCTCCGGGCAAGAATACTGGAGTGGGTTGTCATGCCCTCCTCCAGGGAATCGTTCCATCCCCAGGAACTGAACTCCTGTCACCTGCATTGAAGCCGGATATTTTACCCACTGTGCTACCTGGGAAGCACTCAAGGGAAGCCAGTAGTGTGTGATTCAGGGGAATCAGGGAAACTGGCTGATGGTGTAGATCTCAGTTCAAGGGCAGGAGAAAAATCCTGCCTGGGCAGGCAAGGAGGGAGCCCAGAGGGTGAATTCCTCCTTCCTCTGCTTTTTGCTCTATTCAGACCCTCCGTGATTAGAGGCCCTCTGGCCTGCAGCAGGGAGAGGAGTCCTCTTCAGTGAGTCCACACATTCAGTGCTAATCTCATTCAGAAACACCATACTTACATACCAGAAATACTGTTTAATCTTGGCTACAGTCAAACTGGTACTTAAAATTAACCTTTACACTGTTGATGATGCTTGCAGAGATTTTTTTAAAATATTATTTAAATCTCCCTCCAGCCTAAAAGGATTTTAAAGGAAGACAGCCAAGGCCATGGATACATGTCAAGGAACCAGAACAAAGCAAGCAGATCCATCCAGGGTAGACGTCATACTTTGGACTTCACTCTTGCATCCTCTGAGCATCTCCAACCCAAGTGGCCATTTCCCCAGTCGATCCTCCAGCAAAGAATAAGATGGTCCAGCCTCCTCTGGTCCTGTGCCAGGAGTTTATGGCTCATGCAGATTTTTAAGATCTTTTTTCTTCCCAAGGAAGAAATTTGCCTCATATCGTTTCACTGTGAGTTGGCTCATTTTCATTTCCTCTATTTCATAATGAAAATGAATGAGCCCTGGAAAGTCCTTGATGTTGTGAGAAAAAATTAGACTCACAGCCTTGGTCGCCCAGTAGACTTCCTAGGGTGACACTGAGTACCTTCTAGACAACTTGTCTACTTAAATGAAAGGAAAGAAAGATTGAGGGCAGGAAGAGGAAGGGGGTGACAGGATGAGACGGTTGGATGGCATCATCGACTCAATGGACATGAATTTGAGCAAACGATAGAGAAGGACAGGGAAGCCTAGTGTGCTGCAGTCCATGGGGTCACAAAGTCAGACACAACCAAGCAAGTGCAACAACAAAACAAAAGGAGACATGTTCCAAGCTTTAGTGTCTAAATTTTTGACACTTGATCTTAGCCAAAAGGCCAAGAAGCGATGTTTCTAAATTTTTTCATGTGTACCCCACCATTAAAAAATGTAAGTAAATATTCTTGTTATATATACATTAATTTGTAAAGTATGTATAAAGTGAAAGTCAATCAGTTGTGTCCGACTCTTTGCAGCCCCATCAACTATGCAGTCCATGGAATTCTCCAGGCCAGAATACTGGAGTGGGCAGCCATTCCCTTCTCCAGGGGATCTTCCCAACCCAGGGTTTAAATGCAGGTCTCCTGGATTGCAGGCGAATTCTTTACCAGCTGAACCACAAGGGAAGGCCAAGAATACTGGAGTGAATAGCCTATCCCTTCTCCAGAGGGATTTTCCCAACCTAGGAATCAAACTGGGGTCTCCTGCATTACAGGTGGATTCTTAACCAGCTGAGTTACCACTCTCATTATATACACATTAATTTATAAAGTATATATAAAACTGTTATGTTGTTGTTTAGCTTATAAAACAAACACAAAATAGGAAAATTTTGGGAGTGATAGAAAAATAAATTACAGATGAAATTCTAATTGTTTATTCCTATTCTTATTGTATTGCATTTCTCCCACTGTCAATACTCAACAAGGATGTTAGTCTTTAGAGGAATAAGTTTGTATGTATACATCTATAGCGGTTTCTTAGTGGACTTCTAAAAAAGCAGAAATAAGGGGCCTAAGCATAGAAAGAGAAATGATAACGGCCAGGGATGTTTAAGAATAGTCTAGCTGGATTTTCTTGCAACTCTCTATCTCAGGCAAGCAGTTTTCTCACCAATTCTGAAATCTGCTAAGTATTGATTAGGGAAAATCAAGGCACACACTTCTGACTTCTCTGAGAAAGATGGGATGGTGAGGCATTGGAGGTCATCCTTTTAAGAGGTTTTCTTAATATGCCCTGGCTATTCAAGCACTGGCTAAGGTCCATTGCCTTTACAAAGTCTTAGTATTTGATCTAATATTGCCCCTAGAATTCGTTTCCCAGTCACTTATTTCACACTTGGAAACCTGGTCTACTCCTAACAAGACCAGGACACCATTTCCTTAGAAGCATTTGTTTGGAGTGAGGGCTGGCACTTATTCCCTGCAGTGCTCAGATTTACGATTTACTAACTTACCGCAAGGGAGCTGGCTGATTTGACATGAAGGGCAAACAGGAGCTTCACCATCCTGGCTACTAATCCAGTCTTTCCCCTACTCAACCGCTCTGTACAGATGTCATGAAGTGCTTTGAGTCTATCAGCGCAGATATGTGGAATCTAGAAAGATGGTACAGATGAACCCATTTCCAGGACAGGAAGAGAGGAGAGGCAGACAGAGTATGCATGTGTGGACATGGCAGGGTTGGGGGAGGTGAACTGGGAGAGTAACCTCAACACATACACACCACCATCTGTAAGACAGCTGGTGGGAACCTGCTGTGCATCACAGAGAACTCAGCATGGTGCTCTGTGGGGACCAAGAGGTGGGAGGGATGGCGAGGCTCAGGAAGGAGGGGATATATGGACACACATAGCTGATTTTCTTCACTGTACAGCAGAAACGAACACAACACTGGAAAGCAGAAAAAAGAAAGCAGTTGAAAGGGGGGCAAAAACACATGCCAAACAGAGAGGAGTATGGCAAGCCTGTGGGAAGTTCCAATTGAAACTGTCCTCCCCAAAGTATGAGATGCTGCTCAACAGACCTTTGGAATAAGAAGTCATTTTGTGTGTGTCGGCGGGGGTGGGAAGGGGGGCAAAAATGTTGTTGACTCCCATGCAAGTGAAGCTATATTTTCAATACTTGCTGTTTTGCAACATTCTTAATGGTCAGTGACCACTGGAAATGTAATGATACCTAGTCCAAGTGAAGTCATTCAAGGCCAAGAATACTGGAGTGAATAGCCTATCCCTTCTCCAGAGGGATTTTCCCAACCTAGGAATCAAACTGGGGTCTCCTGCATTACAGGTGGATTCTTAACCAGCTGAGTTACCACTCTCATTATATACACATTAATTTATAAAGTATATATAAAACTGTTATGTTGTTGTTTAGCTTATAAAACAAACACAAAATAGGAAAATTTTGGGAGTGATAGAAAAATAAATTACAGATGAAATTCTAATTGTTTATTCCTATTCTTATTGTATTGCATTTCTCCCACTGTCAATACTCAACAAGGATGTTAGTCTTTAGAGGAATAAGTTTGTATGTATACATCTATAGCGGTTTCTTAGTGGACTTCTAAAAAAGCAGAAATAAGGGGCCTAAGCATAGAAAGAGAAATGATAACGGCCAGGGATGTTTAAGAATAGTCTACTGGATTTTCTTGCAACTCTCTATCTCAGGCAAGCAGTTTTCTCACCAATTCTGAAATCTGCTAAGTATTGATTAGGGAAAATCAAGGCACACACTTCTGACTTCTCTGAGAAAGATGGGATGGTGAGGCATTGGAGGTCATCCTTTTAAGAGGTTTTCTTAATATGCCCTGGCTATTCAAGCACTGGCTAAGGTCCATTGCCTTTACAAAGTCTTAGTATTTGATCTAATATTGCCCCTAGAATTCGTTTCCCAGTCACTTATTTCACACTTGGAAACCTGGTCTACTCCTAACAAGACCAGGACACCATTTCCTTAGAAGCATTTGTTTGGAGTGAGGGCTGGCACTTATTCCCTGCAGTGCTCAGATTTACGATTTACTAACTTACCGCAAGGGAGCTGGCTGATTTGACATGAAGGGCAAACAGGAGCTTCACCATCCTGGCTACTAATCCAGTCTTTCCCCTACTCAACCGCTCTGTACAGATGTCATGAAGTGCTTTGAGTCTATCAGCGCAGATATGTGGAATCTAGAAAGATGGTACAGATGAACCCATTTCCAGGACAGGAAGAGAGGAGAGGCAGACAGAGTATGCATGTGTGGACATGGCAGGGTTGGGGGAGGTGAACTGGGAGAGTAACCTCAACACATACACACCACCATCTGTAAGACAGCTGGTGGGAACCTGCTGTGCATCACAGAGAACTCAGCATGGTGCTCTGTGGGGACCAAGAGGTGGGAGGGATGGCGAGGCTCAGGAAGGAGGGGATATATGGACACACATAGCTGATTTTCTTCACTGTACAGCAGAAACGAACACAACACTGGAAAGCAGAAAAAAGAAAGCAGTTGAAAGGGGGGCAAAAACACATGCCAAACAGAGAGGAGTATGGCAAGCCTGTGGGAAGTTCCAATTGAAACTGTCCTCCCCAAAGTATGAGATGCTGCTCAACAGACCTTTGGAATAAGAAGTCATTTTGTGTGTGTCGGCGGGGGTGGGAAGGGGGGCAAAAATGTTGTTGACTCCCATGCAAGTGAAGCTATATTTTCAATACTTGCTGTTTTGCAACATTCTTAATGGTCAGTGACCACTGGAAATGTAATGATACCTAGTCCAAGTGAAGTCATTCAGTCGTGTCCGACTCTTTGGGACCCCATGGACCCCATGGGCTGGAGCCTACCACGCCTCTCAATCCATGGGATTTTCCAGGCAAGAGTACTGGAGTGGATTGCCATTTTCTTCTCCAGAGGATCTTCCCGACCCAGGATCGAACCCGGGTCTCCTGTATTGCAGGCAGACGCTTTATCATCTGAACCCAAGGGAAGTCCAATGACACCTAAAATGATTGCCATTTTATTAAATCAATGAAATCTACATGCTCCTGAGCCATCCATGTGTACAGTGTTTATTGAGTCCATGAGTAATGCATCAAGTGTGGACCCTCACACAGGCTGTTACTATCTTAGACCAAACGAGAGCACGAGGTTCCAGAATGCCAGGGGAAAAAAAAAAAAAAATTGACTGCCCTAAGCCAAGGAGCTGCCAGGCCAAGGCAACAGTGAGGGAGGAAATTAGAAACAAAACAAAGCAAAACCATATGCAGTGCTTTCTGTAAGTGGTCTGTGGGCTTGGTTTCGCACACTTACTTCCTCTAAAATCTATTATTAACAGCCATCATGTAAACAGGTCACCTTAGAAACTACTGCAAAGGTACTGCTTTGGGGAGCAACCCTTGGGCAAGGCTCCTCTGCTGCTGAGACCTGCTCCACGCCTGTCAGGGGATCTACCTCCAACAGCAGCACTGATGAGGCTGTCAGTGTGCTTGGTCTCCTTGGAAGGAGAGGGGAGGTAATAAAGAACTGAGGGGGAGGGATCCTGATCCATAAACAGAGGCTTCAACTGTTAGCCTGGAAGAACTCTGTGTTTGGCAAAAAGCACACTGGTCATTTCATCATACAGAAAAGCTATTGAAATCCAGTCTGCACTTCTTCACCCAGGGAGTCTGGCTGAAGGATTCTGAAAGTTCAGCTGATTTCAAGACTACACATCCCAAGCTCCCTTGGGAAGGACAGACACTTCTGAGAGGAAGTGGTTTAGCCAGTCAACCCTCTAGGGTTTCAGCCAATGGAGAAAGGGGCCAAGGGAAGCTTTTAAAAGGAATGCGGGCTCAGCTCACATGCCTGGGGTCTGCCTCCCTCTCTCACTCTCACTTGGCCTAATTGTTTCAGTCTGTCTGAGCTGGTAAATTCCTAAGCACATAGTCAATTTACACTTTGCTTACAAGCTCTAGGGGGAAGCTGAAAAAGTTTCCAGAGAGACCACTCACCTATCATTGCTCAACTAGCACTCTGGGTTTTAACCATTACCTGGATTTCCCTGGTGGCTCAGAGGTTAAAGTGTTTGCCTCCAATGCGGGAGACCTGGGTTTGATACCTCGGTTGGGAAGATCTGGGTTTGATACCTCGGTTGGGAAGATCCCCTGGAGAAGGAAATGACAATCCACTCCAGTGTTCTTGCACTGAGAAGCCTAGTAGGTTACAGTCCACAGGGTTGCAAGTTTGGAGTTGGACACACCTGAGCGAATTCACCTCACCTCACCTGTATGTTTTGTTAGTGGGAAGAGAGAGGTGATTTAGGCAGATGAGTGAGCAGGGATGTAACTCTAGAGGCCCTGGGTTCAAATTCTGACCCTTCTACCTACCAGGCAACTTATCCCCACCTACAAATTAGGGAGCTGAGTAATACCTCCCACCAGAATTCCTGTGAGGTGTTAGATGATACACATGAAAAACCCTTTCTAAAATACTGCACAAAATGTGTGTATATATATGTATATACATACATATATAATATATATACTTGCTTAGTTGCTCAGTTGTGTCCAATTCTTTGTGACCCCCATGGACTGTAGCCTACCAGGCTCCTTTGTCCATGGGATTCTCCAGGCAAGAATACTGGAGTGGATTTGCCATGCCCTCCTCCAAGGGATCGTCCTGACTCAGGGATCGAACCTATATCCCTTATATCTCTTCCACTGACAGGCAGTTCTTTACCACCAGTGCCACCTGAGAAGCCCATAATCATATATATATATATATATTATTAAATATTATTTTATATAAAAAGTAAAATAGAGTAAGTACTCTACCTCCAAATGAGTTCCACGTTGAGAGCGCATTAAGTCCAATTTTTTTTCATAAGTACAAGAGAGTTAGTTAGCCTAGATACCCAACTAACACAATCAGCTATGTACCACCGTTTTTTCCACTTGTTTCTGGACATCCTGGACTTGAAATAAAGACTGTGTATTACCGTACTCCATACAGTACTCTATAGTGAGGCACACAAAAACACAAACACTTGTAGAGTATGCATTTGGATGTACAAACGCACCTTCACATCTTTGAAAGTTCACAAGTTGAAGGTTCGGATCTAGGGGACTTAATGTATATATATAATATATCTTACATACATAGACACATATGTCTATATACACATACATAAACACTGTTTATGTATACAGATACATATACATTGTTATCTGTTAGTATTTGTTAAGTTTTTCCAAGAACGTTTATTCAGTGCTGGGTAATGAGTAAGCACTCTGTTCAGGAGGGAGTTCTATACAGTATGGATTTTGTTTTACAGTCAGAAAGGCGTTGTCCAAATGAGTGAAAAGTGGGAGTGAACTGGGTTTTCTCATCCCCAGTCCTCACTGCATCCCACTAGGGCTCCCCCTTTCACTGGTTCCGTGTACACCTACAGTCAGCCCACCAGGCTTCCAAGCAGCAGGACACTGCAAATAAACTGAGACTGTTGTGAAGGAATGCTAAAAATGCACTTTGTCAGAAATGCTGGGTTGGGTTTTCAAATCAGCTAAGAAACAGAGGCTGTGAGCTGAGATCTCATTCTTAGTAAGCTTGGATCCAGATTTTTTTGCAGACTCAAAGAGCCTCTCAGCTCCTGGAGAGAAGAGACTGTTTCGTTTGTTGCCCTCCTGACCACATGGCAATTGGTCATTAACTATATGCTGAGTGAATATGTGAAAAACAGGGATGGAGTCGGGGGAATTTGGATATAAACCCAGCATTTCCACCACACTAATTATAGCTACTGTCTTTGAGCCTGACTTCCATCTGTACAATGATTATAGCCACAACCACACAAGGTTATCACAGGAGTTAAGTATGAGTAACAAAGAATACTCTGTATGTTGAAAAGAACTACAGAAATGCTAGAAACTGTCTTGGTGGGTGAGCAGTCGCCCTGTGTCACTCAAAACTCTAGTTTCTTCTCGGTCATCCTAAGACAGAGGAGGAAACCACACTTTTCTCTGTTTTTTCACCAGTTACAAGCGTATCTTTTTTTTAACCATAAAAGAGTAAAAGTTTGTAACAGTCACTAACTTACAAATAAGCTGGGACAGCACAAAGAACATTTTCAGGGAACCATCAGAGCGTCTAGTCCTTTGCAAAAGGATCTCACGCAGAATTACACGCTGCGTTGGGAGGGTGGCGTTGACACACACACGCCACCGTGTGTAACACAGAGAGCTAGTGCAAAACTGCTGGAAAGCAAGGAACCCAGCTGGGTGTTCTGTGATGACCTAGAGGGGTGGCAGGATGGGGAGTGGAAAGTTCACAAGTTGAAGGTTCGGATCTGGGGACTTAATGTATATATATAATATATCTTACATACATAGACACATATGTCTATATACACATACATAAACACTGTTTATGTATACAGATACATATACATTGTTATCTGTTAGTATTTGTTAAGTTTTTCCAAGAGCGTTTATTCAGTGCTAGGTAATGAGTAAGCACTCTGTTCAGGAGGGAGTTCTATACAGTATGGATTTTGTTTTACAGTCAGAAAGGCGTTGTCCAAATGAGTGAAAAGTGGGAGTGAACTGGGTTTTCTCATCCCCAGTCCTCACTGCATCCCACTAGGGCTCCCCCTTTCACTGGTTCCGTGTACACCTACAGTCAGCCCACCAGGCTTCCAAGCAGCAGGACACTGCAAATAAACTGAGACTGTTGTGAAGGAATGCTAAAAATGCACTTTGTCAGAAATGCTGGGTTGGGTTTTCAAATCAGCTAAGAAACAGAGGCTGGGAGCTGAGATCTCATTCTTAGTAAGCTTGGATCCAGATTTTTTTGCAGACTCAAAGAGCCTCTCAGCTCCTGGAGAGAAGAGACTGTTTCGTTTGTTGCCCTCCTGACCACATGGCAATTGGTCATTAACTATATGCTGAGTGAATATGTGAAAAACAGGGATGGAGTCGGGGGAATTTGGATATAAACCCAGCATTTCCACCACACTAATTATAGCTACTGTCTTTGAGCCTGACTTCCATCTGTACAATGATTATAGCCACAACCACACAAGGTTATCACAGGAGTTAAGTATGAGTAACAAAGAATACTCTGTATGTTGAAAAGAACTACAGAAATGCTAGAAACTGTCTTGGTGGGTGAGCAGTCGCCCTGTGTCACTCAAAACTCTAGTTTCTTCTCGGTCATCCTAAGACAGAGGAGGAAACCACACTTTTCTCTGTTTTTTCACCAGTTACAAGCGTATCTTTTTTTTAACCATAAAAGAGTAAAAGTTTGTAACAGTCACTAACTTACAAATAAGCTGGGACAGCACAAAGAACATTTTCAGGGAACCATCAGAGCGTCTAGTCCTTTGCAAAAGGATCTCACGCAGAATTACACGCTGCGTTGGGAGGGTGGCGTTGACACACACACGCCACCGTGTGTAACACAGAGAGCTAGTGCAAAACTGCTGGAAAGCAAGGAACCCAGCTGGGTGTTCTGTGATGACCTAGAGGGGTGGCAGGATGGGGAAGTGGGAGGGAGGGGATGTATGTATATGTATAGCTGATTCACTTTGTTGTACAGCAGAAACTAACACAACATTGTAAAGCAATTATGCTCCAATAATAAAATTTAAAAAAAAATTTTTAATCACATATCGTATTTAGCTATCACATACCTTTAGTCTGGGATACTCCCAACTTTCCTTAACTTCCAGGACTCTGACAACTTTGACTATTACAGGCCAGCTGTTTTGCAGACTGGTCCTTAATCTGGGGCTGTCTGGTATTTCCTCATGATTAGATGTAGCCTAGGTACCTCAGACATCACAGATATTTACTCCAGGGTTGATGATGTTTATTTCGATGATGTGACTAAGGGATGGTGTCTGCCAATCTTCTCCATTGTAAAGTTACACTTTCCCTCTTTGTAACTAACTGTCTTATGGGGACGTACTTTGCAATTACATAAATATGCCATTCATTATCAGATGTCAGTGAATTCACTCATGTATCTCTAAAGTCTGGTGCTTCCTATTTTACTCAGTGGGGATGAGAGTTCTTATTTATTTTGATGATTACATTGTCTGAGTAAGACGCCATTCACGTTGGCCTCTGCGTGCCTTGATGGAGTCCCCTCGGTCTTTCTCAAACAACTGCATATTTGGGGCTCCCAGTTTCAGCTTTGGGGTCAGTACCTTCTCCAAGGATCACTGGCTCTTTTTGGTGGAAAATGATATTCAGAAGTCAATATCTGGGTGCTGAATCTGCTCAATGCTACTGCAGTGTTTTTGCTCCCGGGTCCTCTCTAGTAGACAGAACTTGGAAGCCTGTGTATATACATGCATAAACACTATGTCTACACACATAGAATTCTGTAGACATACATTTGCTGTGTGAGTCAGGTTTCTCCAGAGAAACAGAACCAAGAAAATACAGTCAGAAAGGGAAAGACAAATATCATATGATATCACTTCTATGTGAAATTTACAATAGGACAAAAATGAACATATCTATGAGACAGAAACAGACCCACAGACGTAGAGAACAGTTTTGTGGTTGCCAAGGGGAAGGCAGGTGGCAGAGGGAAGGATTGGGAGCTTGGGATTAGCAGATGCAAGCTAGTATATGTAGGACGGATAAATGACAAGGTCCTACTATATACCACAGGGAACTACATTCAATATCCTGCGATAAACCAGAATGGAAAAGGATATGTAAAGGAATATATATATGGATATATGCATATGTATGTATATGTATATATTGCTATTGTTCAGTCACTAACTCATGTCCGACTCTTTGAGACCTCATGGACTCAGCATGCCAGGCTTACCTGTCCTTCACTGTCTCCCACAGGTTGCTCAAACTCATATCCATTGAGTTGGTGATGCTATCCAACCATCTCATCCTCTGTCGCCCCCTTCTCCTCCTGCCTTCAATCTTTCCCAGCATCAAGGTCTTTTCTAATGAGTCAGTTCTTCCCATCAGGTGGCCAAAGTATTGGAGCTTCAGCTTCAGCATCAGTCCTTCCAGTGAATATTCAGGGTTGATTTCCTTTATGATTGACTGGTTTGATCTGCTCTCTATCCATCAGACTCTCGAGAGTATTCTCTAGCACGACAACTTGAAAGTATCAGTTCTTCAGTGATCAGCCTTCTTTATGGTCCAGCTCTTACATCCGCACATGACTACTGGAAAAACCATCTCTTTGACTATATGGACCTTTGTTGGCAAAGTGATGTCTCTGTTTCTAATATTCTGTCTAGGTTTGTCATAGCTTTTCTTCTAAGGAACTTCAACCTCAGAAGATGGTATTCCTAAAGATACAAGCTCTTCACCTCTGTGGGTTCTGGCTAAGTCCAAAAAGGAAGCCCTGAGTATTTGCAGAGTTTCCAGAAAACTTTCAAGGTGCCATAAACATCATATTTGCATTCAATGTGCATATAGATTATATCTTACTTTGCAAGAAATAAGCATTTTCAGGAGATCGGTTATTCAGTTTGTTGAATTAATTACAAATGACCCCACAGCTTTGCATTAACAAATGTCCAAAGGCAATGGAAGGGAACCCAGAATCAAATCTATGGCACACGGAGTAGTTCCTGGAGGGAGACTTTCCCCACTCCAACATTGTGAGTAATCATGGTGGATGGATGGATGTCCTTTAATTATGAGAGTCTGCTGGATTTCCCGGGAGAAACCGTGACAAAAAGACAGAGGGACGAACACTTGGTTTCCAGGCCATAAGTTTAATAATCTTAGTGTAAAAACATTTAGTTTACGCAGTGTCTGTATCTTTAGAACATGAAAACCATCCCTAGTTAAATCTTCAAACTTCTTGGTCTCTTGAGAAAAAATGGAAAGATTGGCCTAATGGTGGAATTTCCTGGTCTTAGCGGATTTACAACCAACGATGCAGCAGCAGATGACCCAGGTCATAACTGTGCTGGCTGCACAGCAAATTCAATTATCCCAAATTCCGACACCCCCCCCCCTTCTTCCTGTCCCTTTCCCCTTGCTTATCATAATCTTTCCTGGGCCATCAACCCCAACTGGCTTGTCTGAGCCCAAGTTTAATCTCAGCAAACTCAGAGCTAGGAGAGGACATTTCATCGAGGGAGAAGGCCACATTCTTTTTTCTTTCTATTGGAGTTTAGTTGCTTTACAGTGTGGTGTTCATTTCTGTACAGCAAAGTGAATCAGCCACACGCATCCATTTATCGCCTCTTTGTCACCACTGAGCATTGAGTAGAATTCCCTGTGCTATGCAGTAGGTTCTCATTAGCTGTCTATTTTATACATAGTAGTGTATATATGTCAATCCCAGTCTCCCAATTCAATTCATCCCAGTTCAGCCCCTTTCCCCCCTTGGTGTCCATATGTTTGTTCTCTACATCTATTGCTCTTTCTGCTTTGCAACTAGGTTCATCTGTACCATTTTTCTAGATCCCGCATATAGGCAGTAATATAAATATTTGTTTGTCTCTTTCTGACTTACTTCCCTCCATATGACGGTCTCTAGGTCCATCCATGTCTCTGCAAATGGCAAGATTTCATTCCTTTTATGGCTGAGTAATATTTCATTGTATATACACCACATCTTCTTTATCCATTTCTCTGCTGATGGACATTTAGTTGGCTCCTATGTCTTGGCTAATGCAAATAGTGCTTCAGTGAACAACGGGGTGTGTGTATCTTTTGAAATTATAGTTTTCAGGTATATAACCAGAAGTAGGATGGCTGGGTCATATGGTAGCTCTATTTTTATTCTTTAAGGAACCTTCATACGATCCTCCATAGTGGCTGTATCGATTTTCATTCCAACCAACAGTGTAAGAGGTTTCCCTTTTCTCCACACCCTCTCCAGCATTTATTGTTTGCAGATTTTTTTAATGATGGCCATTCTGACCAGTGTGAGGTGATACTTCATTATAGTTTGTGTTTGTATTGCTTCCCTGGTGGCTCAGGGGCAAAGAATCCATGTGCCAATGCAGAAGACATGGGTTTGATCCCTGGGTCAAGAAGATCCCCTGGAGAAGGAGCTGGCAACCCACTCCAGCATTCTTGCTTGGGAAATCCCAAGGACAGAGGTACCTGCTGGGCTACAGTCCATGGAGTCCCAAAAGAGTCAGACATGACTTAGTGACTAAACAACAACAAATAATTAGTGATGGTGAGCAACTTTTCACGTGCCTCTTGGCCATCTGTACATCAAGAAGGCCACATTCTTGATGTCAACCAGTGACATCAATGTAGCCCCAGCCTGACCCAACCAGCACAAAGATGATGTATGTCAGTCCTGCCTACTCTTTCCAGCCATCTCCCAGGGTGAAGAAAGCATTAGGATACAAGAAGTGACTTTTCAGAATTTTACATGGGTCCCTTGACAGATGGAGGCGCTTACAAAGAAGGAACACTCTTGAAATGGTTTCACCTGCTGCAGTTTTAACACAGTCATTCACAGTCATCGTACCCTTGGTCTGCCCTTGCCTCTCCACAACCTGGCCACAAAGGGCTGAAGATCATCTGTGTGTTGTTGAGACAGACTTCAGGGAAGGTGAGCTCTGTGCATTGTAAGAGGCAGGTGCTCAACCAGGCTTCCTAGAAAACTGGAAATTGACTGTAGAACATCCACGGTGATGGGGGTGATGGGGACCTCCTAAAAGTGGACAGACAGCCTCATAGAGTCCCAACAAGAAAGTCACTGGAGTCAATAGGTATGAGAGAGAGCATCCTACATCCCTATGACTAAGATGCCCTCCCCACATCTTCCCACCTGTCACCCCACTACCACAGGCCTCAACCTCTCCACTTAACCAAGGTGAAGTGTTTAAGAGAAGGACTTCCCTGGTGGTCCAGGGGTTAAGACTCCACCTTCCAGTGCAGTGAGTGCAGGTCTGATCCCTGGTCAGGGAGCTAAGCTCCCACATGCCACAGGCTGTGGCCAAAAATTAAAAAACAAACAAATGTTGTGTTTTTGAAAGGAGAGAGAGAATTTCATAAAAAAAAAATGTTTGAGAGAGAAGGTTTACCAAGCAAATTACCATCACCTGACTCTGACCCTTCACGGTTTACTTGAAGTCTATGGATTGACTGTCCTCAGCTCAGGGCCCAAGGGTGGCAACGGGGAGGGGAAGGGCAGCCCAGACTTTCCCGAAGCAAGTGGGGCTGTGGGCATGGCGGGCAACTGGATTGGCCAGCCTGGGCCATCCCTAATGCCAGAGTGATGGCAACTTGAGTGCAGGACCACCTCAAATAGCATCTCCCGTGGAAGGGATGCCAGGGCCCAGTGTCCAGGACTTATTTGATCTCCAATCTATACCCCCCAAATCTTAAATTCTGTTCCAGAAACTCTAATACTGTCACATTACAAAAAGGGACTGCGCCTCCACTGGGCCCAGACTGAACTGTGGCATTTGGGGCTGGGAGGAACTAACACTGAGTGAGATGTGCTCTTGATTTTCATTTAAATTTTCGTATCACCTCACGATACTCCATAAGATCGGCTTGAGCCTAATTCCCTCCCGAGGATTCAGAGGTTCTGAAATTCATTTGTTAGTAGCTGGACTTGGACTCCGGCCTGCTGAGCCTGCTACTTGAGACATCAGGAGTGTGCAGCAACTTCTGAGTCTTTTTGCGACTCATCTGCATAACTCACCTGACACCTGCAGGGGGGACCAGCTAGCCCGCAGGGAGAGCCTTTTCCACCTTAGGGGGGACACACAGAGCACTTTATAGTTTTCAAAACACCTATTCACCAGCTTCCTTCTCCCTGTGCATTACCAAATATTTTACCTGTTGATTTGTTTGTCTCTCCACGCTGGAAGGGCTTTCCAGGCAGCTGAGTGGTAAAGAATCCACCTGCCAATGCAGGAGACGCGGGTTCCATCCCTGGGTCAGAAATGGCAACCCACTCCAGTTTTCTTCTCTGGGAAACCTGGGGACTGGGGAGCCTGAGCGGGGGATGGGCTACAGCCTATGGGGTAGAAAAGTCAGGCAGGACTTAGTGACCGAGCCCACTAGCCTGCCAGGCTGCAGTGTCAGCTCCAGGAGGCCAGGGTCTCTGTCTTTTGTTCCCTGCTGCACCCCTGGGATCCCCTGGGTGATGGGCACGCATCTTTGTATGAGTGGCTGTCTGGAGAGACCAGGCTCACTTAACACCTAAGTGTGGGAAGTCCCACAGCCACCTCAACCCTGAATCCTAATTTGACAAGTGAGATGCTCTTTGGGAGTGGAAGAGGAAGCTGCTCTCAGAGTTTCTAGACGTTTACCTCCCTAGTAACATTTGACCACCAAAGAAAGTCTGTAATTTGTTTTGAGAAAGGTCCCAGGAAGCCGCACCCGCCCACGCTGGGCAGCCCCATCCCCCTACCCAGGGTGGAGAGCCAGGCCTGAGAGGAGCCTGCCACCTGGCAGCCTCACCCGGCTCTGGCCTGACCACCCAGGTCCGCGGGCTCCCCCTCCTCTCACCCTGGGCCCCCACCCGGCCCCCTCTCCCGGCCGCTGTGAATCCAGCCCATTTACAATTCCCTTTGAAAAGGTCTCTGTTTGGGTGAGTTCCGTGGGTTCTGCCTAGAGAGCGGCAGATTATCTGAAAATAGGTGTTATTGATCACAACCAGGTGGTCTTTGTGGAAAGGGGTCCACTCGAACCAAAATAAATATTTGCCGCACAAAGAACAAGCCGGGCCCTGTTGCGGGCGGGGCGCTCCCGGCCCCTCCGGCCCCGCGGCCGCCGGGCGCGTCGGGCGCGCAAACCCGGATTGTGTTTCTGCAATTAGGAAGGGGCGCGCAGGGGGTGGCCGAGGGCTGCACAAAGGGCCCCGGTTTCCATGCCAAAGGCTCGAGGCCCGGCCAGGCTGCAGGCCCCAAGCCTGCCCAAGCCTAGGAACTGTATTTTCTTTGGCTTTCTGGCGCACTCATTATTTATTTCTTTTCCCTCTGTTTTATTTGTATTTTAAGTTGCCGGTAGGGCTGCATGCTGGCCATCCACCCCGCTGCCTTGGAGTGAGGCATGCAGACAGCCGGAGCCGCTCAGGGAGGCGCGGCCAAGGGCGCGGGTGCCAGGCTGCACCCCTGCCCGGTGGAGCCGCTGGGATCCGGCTGGACTCCGAGTCCCTCACTGGTCCCGCCTCACGTGACCTGGCAGTAACAGTGTGGCTTTCTTGGAAAGACGATGGTGACTGGCGGTGAAACCTGGGGGACAGATCAGAAGGAAGCTGAAACCTCATCTGACCTTTACTGGGTCCCCTCTCCCCATTGTCTGGGCAAATGAGGTCCCTGCATCTTGCCCAGGGTCAACATTGACATCCCCCCACCCCAACCAGGAGTGTTCCTCCTGGCTCTGAGTTGTCTTTACCTACATCTTCAAATCCCAAACCTCCCCTGCTTCTCAAGGTCAAGGGTGGATGGGTGGGTGAAGGTTAAAGCAAGCAGAGAGGGTCCCATTTCTTAGTGTAGGGAGACCAGAGCCTGGGACCATAACCAGCATCCTGAAGAGGCTTTGGGGAAGGTGCCCCTGGTCATCCAGAGGGCATGGTTCAAGCCAACGGTGGAGGGCTGGAGGCTGGAAAAGGTATGGGCCATAGGAAGCAGGAAAGGCCTAACTCAGAGGAATCTGGAGGGCAGATAGAGCAGCTAGGGGCAGAAAAAGAGAGACAAGGGGATAACCTAAGGACAGAAATAAGACGCAGTAAGGCTTTCCTATTAAGGTCAAATCACAGGAGGGCAGGCTGCTGTTCTTACCGGGACCAGAAGGGGTCCAGAAAGAACTCCACAGCCATGGAGGTGGATACAGACCCATTGCTACCCTCCCGCTCAGCCATAGACCCCTCCCTAACCCAAGCAGCCCCTCGTGTCAATGAAGGATACATTCCTAGGGGCTGCTGTTCAGCTAGTGGTCTGTTTGCTCAAGTGTGCTAAGTTAGTCACTTAGTCGTGTCCAACTCTTCGCAACCGCATGGGCGGTAGCCCACAAGGTTTTCTGTCCGTGGGATTCTCTGGGCAAGAACGCTGAGAGAGTGGGTTGCCATTTCCTTCACCAGGGGATCTTCGTGACCCAGGGATCAAACCTGGGCCTCCTGCTTTGCAGGCAGATTCTTTACTGTCTGAGCCACCATGTGTGCTCACGTAGAATTTCAGTATAATGGTCTCTGCTCCAGGGCAGCTCTGTGTCTTTCCCTCAGCTCCAACGTGGCATCAGCATCAGTCCACAGACCAACCCCTATAGAGCTAGGACCGCTTCCCAAAGCCTGGAGGACATGCTGGGGGCCTCACCGTGCCTTGAGCTTCTTTGGCTTTTTCTTGGGAAACCTTTTCCGAAGGAAATCCTGGTGACCTTTCCTGCTCCCCCTCCAAACCTCAGGAAGACAGGCTAGTTACAAGTCCTCCCATCCCAGGATCAGACTCACTTAAGACTAGCGAGCAGGAATTACTGGTCAAGGTGGAGACCTCACCATGACTCAGCCACTGAGGCAAGGCAGTCTCCAGAATTGCAAGAAAAAGATGGCATAGTCGACATGTCTGATATTTGCAGTTTCCAGTCTGTGAACAGGGGACAACCAGAAGCAGGTTGTTTTAGAGCTAAAAAATAACCTCAAAGGACGAGTAACCTGTGGATTCTAGAACCCCAGTGTACAGGTGTTTGGAACCACCTGGGGCATCTAAAAGTTCTGATTCCAGAGGTGGGCAGCGAGGTCCAGTGATTCTGCACTTGTGTTTCTTTTTTTGGACTGTGCTGGGTCTTTGCTGCTGTGTGCTGACTTCTCTAATTGCAGGCTTAGTTGCCCTGAGGGACTCTGAATCTTAGTTCTCCGACCAGGGATCCCTGCATTGGAAGGCGGGGTGACAGCAGCGGCCCTGATGCGTAGCATTTGCTGGTCTCCAGAGTATAAAGACTTTTACGTGGCCGATTTCAGGTGACCAGCGTGAAAACTCTGAACTCAGAGCCGGGAAGAGATGCTCCCCTTCGGCTCTCGTCACTTGGCCCTCCCCTGAGACCCACGCAATGAAGTGATGGCCCCTTGGGACTGGAGTCAGGAGAGGAATGTGAATTCAGGGCTCTGCCCACAGCAGAGCCTGGCTGTCGCCTTAGTCAGCAGAAATCTTGACCACATAGCCCTGGGGTGAGCCTCACACCCTGATGCCTTTGACCACAGCCAGAACGAAACCAGGAAGCAGAACGAGAAGCAAACAGTGTCGCCTCCTGTCTTTCCTTCCTCTTCACCTTGTGATGATGAAGTTCCTAAGAATGTGGGGTGGCCAGGGAAGAGTCTGAGTGCCCGACTCCTGGGGATCCTGTTCTTTGAGGGGAAAGCAAAAGAAGCTAGACAGTGATTCTGGGAAGTGTAGGTAGAGTCTTGCTAAAGATGGGAGCCAAATAGAAGGCACTCTGCCAGCTGGCTTCAGATGATTCTAACCAGGGCTTCAGAAGCGTTGTCGGTGGTGTTGCGAGGGCTGGGCAGCAGAGTGAGGTCATGCTGGGAGAGACAGGATGAAGAGACGGGTATATATAGTTCATCCTTTCGTGCTTCCTTCAGAGCTGGCATAAGAAAACGGCAAAGGGTCTTCCCTGGTGGTCCAGTGGTAAGAATCTGCCTTGCTATGCAGGGGACGCAGGTTCAGTCCCTGGTCAGGGAGCTGAGACCCCACCTGTCAAGGAGCAACTAAGTTGCGATCCAATAAAGAGTCTGTGCTCCACGGCAAAGACCCCGAGTGCTGCAGCTGAGACTTGATGTGGCCAAATAAGTAATTAAAAAAAAAAGAAAATAGAAATGAAGTTCAAATGGAAACTCCATGAAAGAACAAAAGAAGCAGTTGATGAAATTCTCCCAAACTCTGAAAGATTGGAGTTGGCTGTTTTTGGAGATGTTCACTTATATGAAGTCGGGTTTGTAATTGTTTAGGTGTCTGCTAGCTCTTCCTCCTTCAGAACTCTAGTTCCTAGAATCATGAAATTGTAGAGTTCATTCTGCTGCTGCTGCTAAGTCGCTTCAGTCGTGTCCGACTCTGTGCGACCCCATAGACGGCAGCCCACCAGGCTCCCCCGTCCCTGGGATTCTCCAGGCAAGAGTTCATTCTAGAGATGAGCAAAACCTGAGGCCCAGAGAGGTAATAGAATTTGCCCAAGATTGTACTGCTATCTAGTCATTCAGCAGCAGCTTTAGAATTCAAATTTTCTAGATTTGTGTCCAGGCCTAGATCTTCACCTAGATCCCTAGACATTACAATGTAGTACCTCTAAGTTATTGTTTTTTAATTGAAGTATAGTTGGTGTACAATATTATGTAAGTTACAGGTGTACAATAGAGTGCTTCACAGTTCTTACAGGTTATGCTCCATCTCTGTGTGTGTGTGTGTGTGTGTGTGTGTGTGTGTGTGCTCAGTTGCTCAGTCATGTCTGACTCTTTCTGACACCCTGGACTATAGCCCTCCAGGCTCCTGTGTCCATGGGATTTGGGGGGCAAGAGTACTGGAATGTATCCCTGTATTTATTTTATCCATAATATCTTGTGGGTCTCAATCTCCCACGCCTATCTTGCCCCTCCCCTCTCCCTCTCTCCACTGGTAACTACTAGTTTCTTCTGTATATCTGTGAGTCTGCTTTTTCTATTATATTCATTTGTTTATTGTCTGAGTTATCTTTTGTTTCAAATTATTATGAAAGAAATGCATGGCTATAATAGAAAATCTGCAGAATACAGAATATTAAAAAATGACAGTAAAAATGACCCTTATGCTACCATCTAAAGATGGTCAGACACACTTGCTGCCATCTAGACAGTGGTCCTCAGCCTCACCGTATATTAGTGTCACCAGGAAAGCTTAGAAAAAGCACTGTGAAAGTGAAATCCTAATGCCCAAGCTGTACCCTTAAGGCGTTAAGTCAGAATCTGGGGGTTGGGAGTGGCAAGCATTAGTATTTTTTGAAGCTCCCCACATGCTGCCAAGTGCCCCGGGTTGAGGACCACTGGCCTTGAATATTCTCCTCCCATATCTTTGCACAACTGGCTCCTTCCCTTTGGCCATTTCTGGCTTCTGGGAGAGGCCTTTGTCCCCACTCTGTTATAAAGCTGCTTCTTCCCATCCAGTCACTCTCTATCCTGACTCTCTTGAGTATGCTCTGCGACCTGTATCATTATGCAGAATCTTCCTAAGGGAATGCATCTACTGTTCATCTTCCACTTACCTCCCGTGGCAGGTAAGTCCCTAAAGGTGAGGACGTTGATCATCTTCCTCGCTGCGCATCCAACCCCACCCCCGACCCTCAAAGTCTCAGAACTTCGGGCCTTCGGAGCACATTTGGTGAATGAATGAGTGACTGAAGGATCTGTGGGTATTTCTGAGTCTTCCTTATGTGTGTGTACACATATGTGTGTATGCTAGTCATGTCTGTCTCTTTGTGACCCCAGGGACTGTCACCTGCCAGGTAAGAATACTGGAGTGTCAGCCACTACCCCCTTCAGGGGATCTTCCCAACCCAGGGACTGAATTCCCTTTTCTTATGTCTTGTGCATTGGTAGGTGGAATCTTTACTATCACCACTTGGGAAGTTGCAATGTATATATATGCAACATGTATTTATATATAAGTCCCATATGTGTGTGTGTGTGTATATACATATATATATATATACATATATATGTCTCTCTCTATATGCAACAAAATTGTATATTTTTTAAAAAGTATTTCAAGTCTAATTTTTTTAATTTAATGAATCAAATTTTATAAAATTTAATTTTATCTTTTTTGATTAAAACTTCTTTCATGGGACATTTTTGAGAGATTGTGTAAAATGATTACCTTTGTTAAATGCGATTGGTAATGAGCGTGGTGTCACATCTGGGACTCTGGATGCATCCTTGGAGCATCCCCTCCCCCACGATGATCCTTCCTCATCCACCTCCCATCACCTGACTAGCTTTTCCTTACCACACAGGCTCCACCTTGTTGTCTGTTCCTCAGGCAGCTCTCCTTGGTGCCCCCGACAAGACTAGGACCCCCTGTGTCTGGCCTTTCCTTGGACAACTGTGTCTCCTGTCTGCTGCCTCTGGACTCTGAGCTGCTCGGTGCCCCAAGTGCGTTTTGTTTCCAGCCGTCCCCAGGGCTCTGTTGTGTGCCCAGATGTTTGTTGAAAGCAGCTAGCATCTCACCTTATTCTGGTCCACACAGCATCTCCCTGTTGTGGAACGTGGAGGTCTTTCATCACTACAAATAATTCTGCGACAAATGTCCGTGTATGCATTTTTATGTCCGTTGAGCCATTCGATGCCTGCAGGAAAAATAATCCTGTAAAATAGAATCATGCTTTATAAAGAACACTGAAGAAACCCATTGATTTCCACAGCCTTGTGTGGTTGGACAGGGTGAGTGACTTACTTGCCAAATTCATAGGAAAGCAACCAGAAGGGTCAGGATTGGACCCTGGAGACAAGAGAGCCATGAATTTTGACACAGCTTGACCTGTGCTTGCATGGCTGGGTTGATCCTACCTCCTAGTGTTGCTAAGACGATTAAATGAGTAAACAGACATAGGTGTTTAGCATGTACGTATATACCAAGCTCTGCCCTCACTAGCCTGGACCTTGGGCAAATACCTTGATCTCTTTGAGCCTCAATCTTCTTATCTTTAAGAGGGAGATAATACTACTGTTTCAGCTTTATTGTAGAGAAAATAGGAAGCAACTGGACTCTAGGAGAGTCTTCATAAATGATGACTTTCTCTTCTGCCACCATAACCTCTCTAGAGTTATAAACTTCTACTTTTATCTCATTTATTTTTTCAGAGGTTTTCACAGTTGTCTTAACAGCCCAATAATGATTAGATGACCCAGATATTTTATGTCACACTGTTCAAAGTTTAAACAACAAAATGGTTATTAAAGAGCTTTCTGGGTTGGCCGAAGCCCTCCCTCCACCGGCTAACTGTTGGAGGCCGACTTCACTTTCACTTTTGTGATCTGGAAGTGGATGGCGCCACCTGCTGGCCAGAAGCACGCTGCACTAACTGGAAGGTAAAGGCTTGCTTATAACTGACCCACTGACCTCCTGTGTATGCTCCCCTCCCTATAACCTTCCTCTCCTGGTAGGGCTGTAATAACACCTGTTTCTACTCCCCTGGCCACCTGGTAGAGTGTCTGAAACACAGGTGGAGTCAGAAACCCACGCTTTCTGAGGTCCATCAAGACACACTGGACACACCATCTTCTCCCGTGACCCTCAGTCTCTCCACGTATAACTGAGTTGAGCAGGATTTTCGTAAGGTCTTTTCACCACTAAGCTTCTAGGATTTAGTGTATCTGCAGTACAAGCAGAAGTAGTGATGGGAGGAAAGGGAGCTATTTTGTCTCCGGTTAAGACCAAGAAAGCAAAGGGCAGTGGTGATGCTCATGCTAAAGGATAAGGCACTGTGTGAGACCAACCACAGGGCCAGGCACACCTTACCTTCATCATCAGAACCATCACCTCGGCTGCAGCATCACTCAAGCTACCATCTCCTGGGAGCCTGTATCAGGCTCTTCGCTGGATACTTTACATACTATTTCATTATGTATTATTTCATATAGTTGTCCTTACAGGGACCCTCTAAGATGGGGGATCATGTAAATTAACTCTACTCCAGTGAAAATTAATTTAAAAAAATTTTTTAAGAAAGGTTAAAAACTAGTTTGGGGCTTCCACGGTGACTCAGCGGTACAGAATCTGCCTGCAATGCAAGAGATCTGAGTTTGATCCTTGGGTCAAGAAGATCTGGAGGAGAAAATGGCAACCCACTCCAGTATTCTTGCCTGAGAAATCCCAATGACAGAGGAGCCTGGCGGGCTATAGTCCATGAGGTCACAAAGAGTCAGGCACGACTGAGTGACTCAGTGACAAGAAAGAACCAGTTTTAGACAACACGGCCAATGGGGAAAGCTGTGTTTGACCAAGCATGTCTGTCTTCCAAGCCTCTGAACTTCACACTGGGCTGCCCGCCTTCACCTCTCCTCTTCATCACCTCTGTCTTTTCGTCCATGCGATCAGCAGGGCATGTCCTTCAGAGGTGGCCCCGGGCTCAGGTGGGGTGGTGGCCTCCACTACCAACGTGGGGAAGTAAGGGAGCCGTCGGGACCATGGCAGCCTCTCACTGCCGCTCAGAGTGCAGCCAGAACCAGATGGGCCGGTAGTGCAGAGCCCACTCATCAGTGGACCGCTTACTTTTCACATCACCCTGTGCAGTGGACAAGCCACTCGCCTTCTCGGGCTCCTCAGTGCCAAGCAGATGTATGTGGCTTCCTTGTCCCCAGGAAAGCAGTTAAAGGATGTGCCTCTCCAGCCCCAGACTCACTCCCTCTGGTCTCCCCCTGACCTTGGCTTCCACCTTCCTGGTGGGCTTTCCTGCAAGAACGGTGACCCCCAGGCATGAGGTGTATGTGTGACTTAGGAAAGAGCCCTGAAGTGACTCAAAAGCAGAAGCCCAGGGCCCTCGCCCTTGCTTCCCCCGCATCGCTAGCGGCCTCGGCGTGTGGTCTGTGAGCAGGTTTTCCCCTCCTGGAAAACGAATGCTAACATTTCCCTTCCCAGTCCCTGGAAGCTAACTTATGCCTCTGATTTCTCCACTCTACCCAGCACATCAACACCAGAGGCGGATTCCTAAAACAGCCATGTAATCAGATCACTGCCCTTCAAGGACTCCACTGGCGGACGGGCAGAGCCAGTGTGCACACTTGGGTCACACCACGAGCCTTCTTTGACCACAGAGTGATGCTGCCCTCCTGTGCCTGTGCTGTGGCCATGGAGATAGTATGTCACTTCCCAGGGGCCCCAGACAGCCATGCCTCCTGGCCTGTTAGTCTGGGACACATGCCCACCCAGTGCCCAGCTCCCTGTCCTGTCCTTGCCCTATTTTAAGTCTCACCCATCCAGTAAGCTCAGGTCAGCTGCCATCTCCTCTGGGAAGCCTTCCTCGTTCTCTGTCTCCCTCAGCCTGTTCTTTATACTCCCATTGTAGCATCTTATTTATTTCATTCATTAAACTAAGTACCTATGCACAAAATTTCACATACAGTGACAGGTTCCATAACTTCTATCCCCTACAGGGTCCCTGGATCCTCATCAAAAGGTGATGACCCAGAAGCCCTGAGAACAATCCCCTCTTGTCCTAGCAGAGACCCTAGATTAGGTACTATGGGAGCAAGGCTCTTTCGAGGACACCAGTTCTGACTTTTTCACCAATCAAAGTTTGTGGGAGTTTTGATTCTTAAAGGGCTGCTCATCCAAGCAGATCAGCTTCCACTGAGAACTCTGGTTCCAAGAGACCAGCTCATTTCCAGGCAGCTGGAGGCACTCTGCAATGGAAGAAGAATGCAAAACAGGCACAGCCAGAATCTCTCTGGCACATAACAGCAGAGTAGGGGGCCTCTGTAGCAAGATCCCAGCAAGTGTGGCAGAGCAGTGAAGGCAAGGGGAGGTGCTGTCTCTTATACACATCTCTTATAACTGACCCACTGACCTCCTGTGTATGCTCCCCTCCCTATAACCTTCCTCTCCTGATAGGGCTGTAATAACACCTGTTTCTACTCCCCTGGCCACCTGGTAGAGTGTCTGAAACACAGGTGGAGTCAGAAACCCACGCTTTCTGAGGTCCATCAAGACACACTGGACACACCATCTTCTCCCGTGACCCTCAGTCTCTCCACGTATAACTGAGTTGAGCAGGATTTTCGTAAGGTCTTTTCACCACTAAGCTTCTAGGATTTAGTGTATCTGCAGTACAAGCAGAAGTAGTGATGGGAGGAAAGGGAGCTATTTTGTCTCCGGTTAAGACCAAGAAAGCAAAGGGCAGTGGTGATGCTCATGCTAAAGGAATAAGGCACTGTGTGAGACCAACCACAGGGCCAGGCACACCTTACCTTCATCATCAGAACCATCACCTCGGCTGCAGCATCACTCAAGCTACCATCTCCTGGGAGCCTGTATCAGGCTCTTCGCTGGATACTTTACATACTATTTCATTATGTATTATTTCATATAGTTGTCCTTACAGGGACCCTCTAAGATGGGGGATCATGTAAATTAACTCTACTCCAGTGAAAATGAATTTTAAAAAATTTTTTAAGAAAGGTTAAAAACTAGTTTGGGGCTTCCACGGTGACTCAGCGGTACAGAATCTGCCTGCAATGCAAGAGATCTGAGTTTGATCCTTGGGTCAAGAAGATCTGGAGGAGAAAA
>SJYC01026872.1:0-22879 GCA_006408675.1 Madoqua kirkii
CAGGAGCTGGTGTTATCTATCAGCAGTGGCCCTTACATGATAATCTGCAGGATGAATTATTAAGTAAACAGTGTTTTTAGAATGCTACCTTTCTGTTTAAGAATGGGAGCGGGATATAGATATGAGGGTACTGCTTCTATTTTTCAAAAAGAAACAGCAGCATAATAAAAAAAAAAGAATGGTTAGCTTGATACGAGGCAAAGAAAGGAGAGGCCACAGGAATAGAAATGAGTGTTCTAAATCCTGTTCCATGATTTTGAAACCATAGAACCGGTCTTTGCATGATTAATCCAAGAAAACAGTTAAAGCCTTCGAGGAAAACGATGCGCAAGCTCTCATCCTCTCATCTCCGGAAATCAGCTTAGGCAGGGACTGCCCTGAAGTCCAGTGGGTGAGACTCTGCACTTCCAATGCAGGGGATGCAAGTTCTGTCCCTACTTGGGGAGCTAAGATCCTACAAACCGTGCAACCAAAAAATGCTAAATAACCACAATAAGAAATAAGCTTGAACAAAAGGACCTAACTCTGTGTCAGATTGTTGCATGGCCACGCAGAGACAAGAACTCCCACAAGTGACTTTACAAACACTTCGCTGACTGTGCATCCCCAGTAGGATATATTGTAAAGAATTTTTTAAATTCCCAATAATTATACATTCCATAATCAATAGTCTTATTGTTAGCAGTAATGTCAACACCATTTTTGGGAAACATAAGCATGTTTCCTAAGGCAAAAAAATAAACTTTCTCCACACTCAGCACTTCTCCCATTTAGCTCTGGTCCACAGGCTGGTTTAAGCCCCTCAGGATTCTTCATCCCAGTGATAGAAACCATCCTCGCATCCTTACCCTCGCATCCACAGTGCCTGACTCACAAGAGGTCCTCAACAAACATCTGTTGGATTGAAATGAAGTCCAGGGTACCAAGGTTCTACTCAAATTCCCCCAACTCATAGCCTGTGCCATGTTCAGGAGGCCTCTGGTCTTTGTCACAGCCCCACTCAGCTCTCTGTCCTTTGCCCATGAAGCATCAGGTGGCCGGGAGACTGCCCGAGTACCAGGGCTCCCAGCTCCAAACCCACGCTCCTACCCCACTATGCCACATCAGTAGTCGTTGACTTCTTACAAAGAAATTTTTCTATCTATTATTTCATCTAATCGTCCCCCAACCCTATTTCAAAGTTCGCTTTTCCTAAAAAGGAAACTGAGATTCGATGAAGCTAAGTCATTTGTCAAGGACCCTCTGCAAATGAATAATGTAGCTTGGTCAAAAATTCTTCAGACAGATGTAGGATGAAAGCCACTGTTACTCATGTTGTCTTGAGCAAATCATTCATTCATTTACTGACTCAAAACCCCCTTACTGACTACATGAGACAGTGTGTTGGTGCTATAGGTACACAGAGGTGAATACGGAATATAAACACTGTCCTCCAGGGGTATCCAAAGCTCCATTTCCCCATTGATCAAAATGAAAATATCAGTTTCTACCTCAAATGACGGATTACTGACAGACTGAAATAAACCAACGTATATCCAGTTAGTATACACTTAGAGTGTGTGTAGACCTAAGAGATACAGCTATTCGTAGAACACCCAAGTCCGAGATGCTTGTTAAGCACTGGCTAGGGGCTCGATCCAGTGCCAAGCAATGTGGGATTTCTCCCAGAGCATGACACAGAACCAGAAACGGGCACTGACTATCTATGGGATCCAGGCAGATGTCAGCCCTGGCGAGTCCTCCCAGGGGATGACCCATGTTAGAGGATGTAGACTTGAGTGATGTTAAACCCATGGGCTTTCAAGACAGATGTGGGTTTGGGTTCCAGCGCTGCCATTGACTAGCTAGTGACTCTGGACAAGTTCCTTACCTGAGCTGCCTCTTGTGGAAAATAGAGGGAATAATAGCACCTCACTGGACCATGAGGAAAATTAAGTTAGATAGTGTGTAAGTAAGTGTTAGTCGCTCAGTCATGTCTGACTCTTTGTGACCTCATGGACCATGTAGCCTGCCAGGTTCCTCTGTCCATGGGATTTCCCAGGCAAGAATACTGGAGTGGGTAGCCATTTCCTTCTCCAGGGGATCTTCCCAACTCAGGGATTGAACCTGGGGCTCCTGCATTGCAGGCAGACTCTTTTCCATCTGAGCCACCAGGGAAGACCAGACAGTGTGGACAAAGTGCTTTAAACAGAACCCCAGACATAGTAAGAACTCAGGAGGTAGCTCCTGTACTAAGCTTCTCCGACTAGAGCACAAGACAAATTTGGGGTTCCTCTCTGCCTGAAAGATGCTTTGGCCTCAACAACACCCAGGGCTGTGGAAGTTGCTTGGAATGGAGTTGTGGAAGGACCCACACCCACTGTCACCCGCCTCTCGGCCCCCCCAACCTCAGCCCCCTTGCAACTCTCCCTCTCCGCAGGGCTCCGCTCCAAGGAGTCCAGCTGGGTGCATCTGGCTGGGGAGATTAAATTATTTTTGAATTCCTAACTGAATGTTCTTTTAATGGAAACTTAATGACAGGCATTGAAATAGATTTCCTTCATAACCCCTCCTCGTGTGGCGCCCCCCACGCCGCTCTGTGCAGCGCAAATTCCGATAACCTTTATTCCCTACCCCTGGACTTTTATCTCCCCAGTGACAAACAGCCCTTGCTGGACAGAAAGAGGAAATTCCAGTCATTGTTCTCAAACTTCTGGCTTCCAAAATAAAAAGCTCTATCTCCCCTGTCAAGCTTTGATTGACATGCACTTCCTGGAATGGGGAGGACAACGGCCCAGGGGCGGTGCCAAGGCCTTATTTGCATTCTGATCATCTGAGCACAGGAGACCTACCCCGAGCTAGTCACACTCACCCTGTTGAGGACCCATCTCCTGTTTCATGCAAAATCTCCAAGGAAGACACCTCCTCAACTGTCCCGGTGATCCACCAGGGAAGTTCTCTGCTGTCCATGGAAACAGACAGGCCAAGCATCTCGCTCTTTAAATTTGGCAACTTGGAGAACTTCTCCTTCCACCTTTTCTCTCTTGAAGAATAAAATTTTAGTCCCCCATGTCTTAACTCTAAATATTGGAGGAACCACCCTAAGACCTGGAAGGTTAAACCAGGATCAGACTCTGCAAGTCAAAACCACAGGCAGCAGAGCTAAGCAGGCCATTCAAGGGGAATCAGTCCCCACCTCCCTCCACCCAATAAAACACTTTGAATATGATGATGCACCATGCGGTTCAGTTTTTCTCAAAAAGACTAAGAAATGTTGAATAGCTTTTAAAATGGATAAATCAGTAAATAGAATCATAGAGCCACCAGTAGCAATAGTAGTCCCTGTATGTTCAGGCCTTGCCGGGAACCCTGCTAACACCTTGGAATAAAAGTTTAATGCCTTTAACACTGGCAATAAACTATGGGCAAGTTGGCCCTCTGGAACATTCTGTCTCCTGTTCATTTTATTTACTCACTGGGTTCCTGTGCCCGTCATAACTCTCTCTCTTCATATGTCCATGATTCTTAGGCTGCTTTGGGGTTCCAGCCACCCCTTAGGTGCCTTCAGGGACTTATTTCATCTGGGTATAAGTATGTTAACTGTTGCTAAAGATTAAATGTGATTACAATGGTGGCTCAGCAGTAAAGAATCCAGCTGCCAATGCAAGCAATGTGGAAGGAGCCGTGGGTTCGATCCCTAGGTCGGGAAGATCCCCTGGAGTAGGAAATGGCTTCCCACTCCAGTATTCGTGCCTGGAGAATCCCATGGACAAAGGAGCCTGGTGGGCTACAATCCATGGGGTTGTAAGAGTAGGACACAACTTAACAACTAAACAACAGTGACCACAACAAAAGTTTCAATGGGAATTTGCATTAAAAAGTAGACTTCAAGTGGTAGAATGCCTTAATCCTAAAGAAGGAGTCCTTGGAAGCAGACAATCTTCCATCAAATAACCTGGAAAGAAAGGTTATTTGCAAAGGTTCTGGTTGTTCTGCTCTTTTAACAATCAAGAGAAATGGATCTCCTATGATGACCTATTGATTGCCTATTCAACGCCAGCATCCCCTAGCATCTGCTAAGAAACAGAACAGAACCTCCAATCTATAGAAACACTGGAGTCATAAACCTTCATAGCAATGGATCAGCAGAGAATTCTAGCTTCCTCAAGCTTGTTACACCTGATTTCCTTTTGCTCTGTCAGCAGATTAAGTGGCAAGACCAACACACTTACAGTCACAGAGTGACGGACCGGTTGGGCCCACCATTATGGCCACAGACAAAGCGCACAACTCTGAACCCAGCAGATGCCTCACTCATCTTCGTCAGAAGGACCAGAGACTGTGTGTGCATCCGAACAAACTCCACCCCAGGCCTGGGAAAACCACACCATCAGTACCTGAAACTGTGTGCCAAGACTCACACGGAGAGTTTTGAGGGGCCACTAGGGAAGGGGGCATGTCTGCACCTGAGATCATGTCTGCACCCGAGGTCATGTTCTGGGGATGCTGGAGTCAAGACAACAGGCCACCCCTCACGCCTCCCAGGAGAAAGCCCATCCTCCCCAAGAAGACTGTTACTGGTTGGTCTTTCACACTAATGCACAATGACTGACACTTGGGTAAAGGACATCACAACTTCAGAGATTTAATATATTAATCAACACACTGAAAACATTTTGATTCCTATGCAGTTTTGGGTACCATCCTTTCCAGAATACATTCAAAATAACGTGGGGGATAGGGAACTGAACAAGACATTCACAGTTAAATCCCCTCCTTCAGAGCAAAATAAAATACTTCTCTGTCCATGGAATTCTCCAGTATTCTTGCCTGGAGAATTCCATAGAGAGAGGAGCCAGGCGGGCTACAGTCCATGGAGTTGCAAAGTGTTAGACACAGACTGAGCGACTAACACACACATAATATAAAGATATCACAGTGGTCTCTTTGAGGAAGATGTGGTGTTGGCTCTCAGAGGCAGGAAGACCTAGCATTTTTCTTATGGGGAAGTCACATCCCATTCCCCACTCTTCCATGCTTCTCCTTTAGAAACAGCATTTCAGTTACAAACCGTCAGGCAAAAAACATAAGACATATTTTTCTCGGAAGCGTTAGCAGTGTTTTCCCTTCTAAACTGCCTTTCCATTGTCAGACTCCTCATTGCCTTCTTGGAAGATCAGGAAGTACTGTTTTAACAGATTTGAAGCCAGCGCCTTCTCCCATCGAACACAAATGGGAAGAAATATCAAACCTATTTTCAAACCAAGCATCCTTTCTTACAGGGGAGTGTTCATTGAGATCCTAGATGGTGCTTTAGCTTCTGCCTAAAAGTACTTGGGCCAAAACGCTGGCTTCACTGCAGGATGTTGGGATGCCGTGGAGCAGGCTGCATCCCACGCTCCTCTCCTCACTGGGTACCTAGAGATGTGGGGTTCATGGACTGGGTCTTCCCTGCTCTGGGAAAGCAGCATAACCGAGACTAATACAAAAGCTCCAACAACTGGGGCTGGAGAAGATCAGAGCTTCACAAATGTTCGCTGGGCATCCGTCTTTTCTCACTGTCACTGATTTATTCATCTCCCCCAGCTCAGGAGGCAACTTTTCCTTTGATAAGAGCCAATGTTAAAAGTGATTTCTTTCTTATCAGTAGAATCAAAGTAAGAATATAGTTGCCCCCTGATCCTCAATAAAGCTCATAACTGCTTTATCGAGACTCTTAAAAAGATCTCATTTGGCCTGTCCATGAGGCTTTCAGAGATTTTTGTCTGTGCCAATCAACACTGCTTGATTTCAAATAATCCTATTGGAGAGTTTATGTGCGCGCCTATGGCTCCCATCTTGGAACCCACGCCAGTACTCTTTCTCGGCAGATCCCATGGACGGAGGAGCCTGGAGGGCTCCGCACAGAGTTGGACACAACTGAGCAGCTGAGCATGCGGCTTCCATATTTCAGTTTCCTGTAAATCCATCTCAATTTCTCATGCAGTTAACTTATAGAGCTGTGTGTCTTGTAAGATCATGGTTTGGGGGCTCAGGGGCATTCTACAGGGAGACTTTAAAGGCTCTCCTCCTACGGTCATACCCCAAATTGTTGTTTGTTTCATAATGTTTCTAGTCAACTAAGCATCTTCAAGATTTCACTCTGCTCCTGTTGAAACTCAGCGTTACATTTTGGTGTCGTCTGTTTCATTGACTTCTGACAAGACGAAGTTGGGGTTGTCGTAGCCTCTTTTCACCTTGGCTCGAGCATCTTTCTCATTATAAAGGCACATGGCACAGTGAGGCGTCTCCACTTCCACCGTCTTGCTAAAGTTATGGAAGTCCACTCGTATTTCCCTTCCTTGGTCTTGGACACTATGGGAGCAAAACGGTAACCCCAGAGCACCTCTTCTGGTACATAGGATGTCCGGACCTGGCAGGTGGCACTGGTTGCCTCCACTGTGCCATCTAAAAACACCACTAGTTCAAAGTCCTGCTGGGGAAGGGTTTCTGCTGCCATGTGGAAGAAGGGGCTGGTGTGATCAATGACATGGTAAATCGTCAGTGGGGAGATGAAGAATAAATTTTCATTCCCCGCATCAACCACAAAGTTGATATTGATCTGGTCCAAAATGATGGTCTCTCCTTCTGGAGTGATGGTGGTCCTCAGAAGCTTTCCGTATATGTGACTGCCAATGAGGAGGCTCTTCCGAAGATTAGCCACTCGGATCAGGAGACAAAGCTTCCCACCCCGTTTGCTGATCACTGCGTTCTTGCTGAAAGTAATGGTCTTGGCACGTTTTTTGGGTCTGGAGATCTTGGCTAAAATGGCGCCACACATGAAAGAATTGATGATGACTCCGAGGATCGACTGGAAGATGAGCAGGAAAATGGCAGTGCCGCACTGTTCCGTCACGCACCGGAATCCATAGCCAATGGTCACTTGCGTCTCCAGAGAAAACAGAAAAGCTGAGGTCAGGCCATTAATGTGTTCCACACAAGGGGTGTGGTTGGCAGGGGGATGGAACTCAGGGAGGTCTTTGTGGATATAGGCGACCACGTACCAGAGGAGGCCAAAGAAGAACCAGCTGCCCAAGAAAGCTGTGATGAAGATGGTCATTTTGTATCTCCACTTGAGGTCCAGCACGGTCGTCCATATGTCCACAAAGAATATCAGCCTTGACTGTGCCTCCACGTTGCCAAATTCAATGTTGCACCTTCCATCTTTGGAGACCAGCCTCGCTCTCCGCCGAGAACGCCCCCAAAAGCGAGCGACAAACCAGTTCCGAAGATGCTTGAACATTCTTGCTGTCAACACACTGATCTGAAAACACATCAAAGAAAAAAGACAAAACAGAAGAAAATTATGTGATTGCACTAATGAGCTAAGTGACTCACATGAAGAGATGTCTGTGAAAAGGCCATTCAGTACAATCTGTGTGACTGATCTCTTGGGCAAGCTGACAACTTTATTCTGGATCCCACAATGCTATTTCCAGTAAAAACTCTACTATAAGACCATATGGCTTAAAGATAAAGAGGAAAACTAATTACAGGGAGATAGACATGTAGAGGAACCTAAGAGAATATATATCCAGGTGTTTTCTGACCTTAGTCATGCCCAACCTTAAAAATATTTCTTATAACACAAACATACAGAACAGACTTGTGGTTGTCAAGGGGATGGGAGGTGGGGGAAAGATGGAGAGGGAGTTTGAGGTTAGCAGATGCAAACTAGTCTATATAGGATGGGTAAGCAGCAAGGTCCTACTGTATAGCACAGGCAACTATTCAATATCTTCGGATAGACCATAATGGCATAGAAAATAAAAAAGAATCCATCTATCTATCTATCCATGTATAACTGAATTACTTTTCTGTGAAATGTAAATTAACACAACATTGTAAGTCAACTATTTCAATAAAATTTTAAAAATGTTTATGATAACAATTTATGACCTGTACTCTGATTTATTTGATAGTATTCTTTAAACTGACTCTCCTTTTTTCTTTAATCAATTTAGCCTTAAGCTAAGCAAAAATATCTGTGACAGCAGAAACTTGATGCGCTATTTACATTTTTGGTCCATATATAGAAACAAATAACTTTAGGGAAAAGTTTCACAACATATTACCTAAATTATCTTGTAGCTAGAGAAATTATAATCCAACTCAATTCTCTCATTTATCTAATGAAGGAATTGAGAAAAATTCAGTGACATATCCAAAGTCAGGTACCCTAGCAAAAATGAACACAACATTGTAAGTCAACTATAATTCAATCAAAATTAAAAATAGCAACAAAGTCAGGAACCTGACCCAGTGGTGGGATGACAACCAGGACATGAGTTTCTCTGCTTCCAGGTCAGAGGAATCTCTACCTCACTTGTGTCCAGTTATTACTTTGTTTATATTCTAAAGTGAGATTTCTCTGGAACATTTTAACACAAGCTTTGGTCAACTTCCTTATTTTGTGCTCGACATTATTTGAGAGTCCCTCAGCGCTGTTTAGTCAAGTCCTATCATAAGATCTGAGATGTTTTCTCCATGGGTCGCAAGCCTGGGATGCCAAGATTCCCAAAGGGAATAGTAAGATGGTCACTGTCAGTTTCTCCCACTTTCCCCCCTGCTCCCAAGCTGACGGACAGAGCACTGTGATTTAATGAATCTTACATAAGGTAGAACCATATTTTATTCACTCCTCTATCCTAGCTGTTAGCACAGACCATGAGGGCTTACTATTTATTCAATCAGCATCAATGGAATCATTCCATGAATGAATTAAGAGCCTCAAAATACTACATGGGCAAAGGTCTCATTAAAAACATAATTGTAGCTTCCATTTTACAGCACAGCACTGAAGGGATTTCCCCCAAACAGCCAACAGGGCTCAATATCCCGGGGTCATAACACTAGACGGCCCCCTCCCCTAGGTGTGCCCACCCCACTCCCAAGGTGTGCCTGTTGTGGTTAGCAGTGTCTTCGTGGTATTTTTAATCAAATGCAAACACGTTTCTAAAATAGATTTCAAAATCCCCCTTCAAAAATGTGTTTATTCATACAAACTAGGAAGCGAAACCAACTTAGTGATAAAAGTTAAACAAAAGTGATATTCTACCACGTCTTGCCCATGGCCTTCCACCATCTGAAAACACAAGAAGACCCCAAGTAAAAGTGGTAAAGAGAAAAAAACAAATATATATAAATAAAAGAAAATATTACCAGGAGAGCAGACAGAAGTTCACTCTCTTTTGAGGGCCCTACTCTCATCCCACTCTATATTCATTGACCTCAAGCCCCCAGAGAGTCCCAAGTGCCTGGTCCCAAGAGTAACTCAGCCAGGGAAATGGTCTCTTTCTTCCTCAGTCCTTCCCTTTCTCTGTACACATCTCATCTAATTTTGCTTCTATCCACTGGGACTTTCTCCCTTTCCCAGGTTTGTGGAAGCTCAGACTGTGTCCAAAAGCTCTTCATAGGGTAGGGTGAAGTGAAAAGAAGTCGCTCAGTCGTGTCTGACTCTTTTCGACCCCATGGATGGTAGCCTACCAGGCTCCGGGTCCATGGGATTTTCCAGGCAAGAATACTGGAGTGGGCTGCCATTTCCTTCCTTCTCCAGGGGATCTTCCCAACCCAGGGATTGAACCTGGATGTCCTGCATTGCAGACAGACGCTTTACCATCTGAGATCTCATCTAAAACAATAGCTTCTTTTAAAGTCAACATTCATCAGTCGAATCCACAGCCTCTTTGTCATGCATTATAATTCCAGTGGTAGCTCCTAACACACCAACCTCTGGGTTTTTGTGTCTGACCATTCTTGTCCTCCCGGTCCACCTAAATTCATTTTAATTTTGATGAGAGTATTTCTGTAGACTGAGTGAATCCCCCTTGATTACTCTCTCAGATAAGTTGGGGTTTCCATGCTTGCCCTCCTAAGAAAATATTATCTGCCTGGCCATGCAAAGAGCCAGACAAAAAGCAACCAGCTTAAAAAGCTTTCCCCACATGGCCTGCACTTACCAACATCATCTTAAACATATTCCGTCCCGAAACGTCCACGGCAAAAATAGCAAGGAAGAAGTTTTGCGAGTTGGTCTCCATAAGCAGACTGATTTCTTCTAAACCCAGTTTAATTTACTGTACGCTTTGGCCAGTGAACTGACGAATTTGTTTTAGCCTTAAAATATTAATGTGATAGTAGAGTTCTGCAATTTAAACTAAGGCAATTGGTTATTCTCAGGCCAAGCCCCAAGCTAGGTATGTGTTTTTTTTCCAGATGTCACATGGCTTGAATACCGTCATGCTAAGACATGACAAGCTGCCAGCTAAGGTCCTTGAACAGCAGGCATGGATTCTGTTCCAGTATTTCCCTCTTCTCCTTTGCCACCCTCTGTAGCCCTCTCACTCTTTCTCCTAGCTTGGCCTGATGCCTTTCACCAGAAACAAGCTCTCCCAGCCTGTCTCAGAAACACACTGGGATACTGAGATTTCCAAGTGTTCACAAACCTATAGGTGGATAATATAGACAAAGATAAGTACAGATTTGTAAGACAAAAATAAGATCACACCAGGAAGCAACAAGATACCCCATTAATCTCTCTGCACAGCATTCACTGTTATGTAAGAAACTGAGATTTAAAAGCAGCCTTTATTGTTGGGTTGATCTTGTAAAATCTGGCATTTACTGAATGTAGTTTGTATATGCACTGAATTAGTCAATGCTGTTGATTTATGTATTCAAACAGTAAGAGGAATTATACCTAGAGAATGTGGGAATACAGGATAAATTCTTCCTCTGACCAACCCCATCTTTCTCATGGCAGATTCATTATACACAGCCCACATCCTCCTTTGCGTAGACAATGGCATTTAATCCCACCCTAGACAGAAACCAATATGTGTTTTTTAAACTATTGAGTTAATAGAGATTGGCCCCAGATTATGTAACATGCACAGTTTCTAGGTTCAGTTCAGTTCAGTCGCTCAGTCGTGTCTGACTCTTTGCGAACCGATGAATCGCAGCACACCAGGCCTCCCTGTCCATCACCAATTCCCGCAGTTCACTCAAACTCAAGTCCATCGAGTCAGTGATGCCATCCAGCCATCTCATCCTCTGTCATCCCCTTCTCCTCCAGCTCCCAAACCCTCCCAGCATCAGGGTCTTTTCCAGTGAGTCAACTCTTCGCATGAAGTGGCCAAAGTACTGGAGTTTCAGCTTTAGCATCATTCCTTCCACAGAAATCCCAGGGCTGATCTCCTTCAGAATGGACTGGTTGGATCTCCTTGCAGTCCAAGGGACTCTCGAGAGTCTTCTCCAACACCACAGTTCAAAAGCATCAATTCTTCGGCCCTCAGCTTTCTTCACAGTCCAACTCTCACAGCCATACGTGACCACAGGAAAAACCATAGCCTTGACTAGACAGACCTTTGTAGGCAAAGTATGTCTCTGCTTTTCAATATGCTATCTAGGTTGGTCATAACTTTTCTTCCAAGGAGTAAGCGTCTTTTAATTTCATGGCTGCAGTCACCATCTGCAGTGATTTTGGAGCTCCCCAAAATAAAGTCACTTTCTAATAAATCAGTAAATCTTAATAGCAAGCATAGGGCTGTCCATTAGCTAATGTTTACCAAGGTCTTCTTAATGGCCTGGCAAAACAAGTGGATTATATTATTGCCATTTTTTTATCTTCAGGGCTCCAGCATTCTTTTTTGGTCAACAATGCATTCTTAAAAAACAGACTTTGTATGAACTTTCCAAACATTGAGTGTATGCTCATTGTGTAGGATTTCAAAAACAAATAGAAATCTGTTCTTGTTCTCAAGGAGCTCACAGTCGAAGGGGGAAGTAAGCTCAGTAAATGAGCAATTACAAGGTCATGTGGTTTGTATAATACCAGAGGGCTCATCTCTGCTTGAAGGTCTCTACTAGATGGGCATCCAAGCCCTGTGAAAATACCTCAACCAACAGAAAACTCACTTTTGTGTCCATTAATTGATTTATCTGACCAAAGTCCCTCTAGTCAAAGCTACTGTTTTTCTAGTAGTCATGTACAGATGTGAGTTGGACCATAAAGAAGGCTGAGTGCTGAAGAACTGATGCTTTTGAATTGTGGTGCTGGAGAAGACTCTTGAGAGTCTCTTGGACTGCAAGGAGACCAAACCAATGAATCCTAAAAGAATCAGCCCCGAATATTAACTGGGAGGACTGATGCTGAAACTGAAGCTCCAATACTTTAGCCACCTGATGGGAAGAGCTGTCTCACTGGAAAAGATTCTGATGCTGGGAAAGATTGAAGTCAGGAGGAGAAGGGGGTGACAGAGGATGAGTTGGTTGGATAGCATCACCGACTCGATGAACATGAGTTTGAACAAACTCCGGGAGACAGCGAAAGGCCATGGAAGGCTGGCATAATGCAGTCCATGGGGTCACAAACAGTCGGATACAACCGAGCAACTGAACAACGAAGCAGCAGGGATGTGTGGATTCTAATATGTGTGCCAGACAATCCTTTACCAAATAGGTACAGTCCTTGTCATCCGGAAGAAGCTTCTAGTCAAGGTGGGAGATACAAATGAGCTGATAAACCATCAAAAACAGCATAATACCTGCCAGGGTAGCAGATATTCTGGGAGCATCTTATTTGAAAGGCAGAAAAGTGCTATGGAGACCCAAAGCCTGGCATTACAGTCACACATAGTAGGAACTCTATATTCGTTGGATGGTACTCAGTCAACTAGACAATGCATGCAAAAGTGATGAATGTGCCATCACTCACATGGTTCCCCTTCCAACCATACTTTGGAAGAGACGTTTCCGTGCGCTGTAACTGCACTTTTGTTTGTGACCAGGGCGGGGGCACAGAGGAACTGAAAGAATTACTGGGTACATAGGGGACAGAGAGCTGGGGGAGACACCTGGCTGGCCAACAGCAAGGGCCAGTGCACTCAGCGCCTATGTGCCTTGCAAGATATTCTCGTCTAGACCTAGAGGAGAAACTGATACCAAGAACTCAGATCTAGTTCTGCCTCAAGGACCACTCATGATATTTCTAAATAAGTGTCATTCTCTTCTGGGGAACAACCCTGCAAATTCTTGAAGACAAACACATTTTCCTCCTGCACCTCCTTTTCTCCATAGAAACGCAGGCTTCATTTGCATACACACCCCTGGTCACCAAAACCCTCTGCCTTCTAAGTGAGGTGCCTGCATTCTGGGCTCCTGGATGACAATTAGAGAGCCAGGACCCAGGCTGTTCCTTTGCAGGCAACCCCCTAAAGAGAAGCCATTGGGAGCTGGGGGTTTCCCCATGGTTGATATAATGCTACTTCTGTCTCACTCCAGCAGGCTCAGCAGCCACTGTACCCGAGAGAAGATGGCAAAATAGACATCACTTCTATTATCTCTTCTTTAGAATTACAAAGGCTATCGCTACTCTCTGTAGATGAAAAGACAGCTACCGTTGCCTGCCTTTTGGTCCAACCACTCACAGCTCACACATAGCCTGAGTTCCCTCAGGACATTCCTGAGAGTCAAGATTATCTATTAGAGGTAGAAAATAGAAGCTATGGAGCCAGAGAACAGAAGTCCAGTGACTTTCTGTAGACCCTTTGCAGTGTTGTTAGAAAAGAAATTCAAGCTTCCATGAAAACTGACAGCTTGAATTCAGCCAGGCTTCCCTGGTGGCTCAGACAGTAAAGAATCCGCCTGCAACGTGGGAGACCTGGATTCCTGACTTGGGAAGATCTCCTGAAGAAGGGAACAGCTACCCACTCTAGTATTCTTGCTGGGAAAATTCCATGGACAGAGGAGCCTGGCAGGCTACAGTCCATGGAGTCACAAAGAGTAGGACACGACTGAGCAAATTTCATTCTCACTGGATTCAGCCTGCCGGTCAACCACATGAATCAACATTTCCTGAGGACCTGTGGGTAGCAGGGCATGGAAAGGGATTATGTGCCAAGGTCTCTGCCTTCTTAATGAAGTCAAGCGAACTCTCCACTGATCGAACTCACTGCTTGCCAGATGCTACACTAGGAAGTAAAAGAGGCAACAGTTCCTACTGTGAATTTGCTCAAGGATACAGAATAACTTAGTCATTATCCAATCATTGCAAGGCAGCATCTTTGCTGCCCTGAAGGTATTGAGGACACCAGAGAGCAGATAAAAGAGGCTAAAGGTCAAGTCTGACTGATACCACAGAGAACTTCCTGTTTTCTATGAAAACGGCCTCAAGCTGTTGGAGGATGGCCAGCCAGCGAAATTTGCAAACCTTCAGTCCTAAGGAGCATCTAGCCAGCCAGCTCCCGGGATGCTGACATCTAGAACTATTGTTCACAGAGGGCATCGTTGCCTTTCTGTTCAGTATTCCCAGAGAAGTCACCTCAGACATCTTTAGCTCTACCAGCTGCTCACTTGGGCTCAGCCTGAGTTCTTCTTACATAGGACTTACCAAGGCCATTGAAAACGATATTTCCGGCCTCATAGGCATGGGAAAGGTCATGAGCCTCAGGACTTTTCCAGGCCTGATTTGGGGCTGCACTTCACCTTTCCCGTGTGAAGAATACATACCCTCTTCCCTGTGAGTCTGTTTGCTCAAACTCATGTCCATTGGGTTGGTGATGCCATCCAACCATCTCATCCTCTGTGTTCAGAGTGGGAAAGCGGCATAGACTTTCCGGGGTGCCTGGTTCCTTCCAGAGAAGAGAGGTTGGGAACAAAAGCCAGGGAATCACAGGGTCTGGGAGTGTTGGTACCCTCTTAAGGCCCTCCACCTTCTGCAGGCATCTCTGGGGCCTACTGGTCCAGCATCATCCCCTGAATAACTGCAGAAATCTGCCACGCATGGGGATCAAGAGCGGTGGGAGCCCTGGTGCAGGATGTTCATGGCACAGGGAAGAGCCAAAGGCAGCAGGAGAGAGGAGGAAATCCATCTTGGGAAAGTGCAAATACGGACTTGAACCCCAGTTCTGTCACTTGATGGCCAGGCAACCTAAGCAAGCCGCTTAGGCTAACTGAATCTCAACTTCCTCACCTGTGAAATGGCTGTAAAATATTCTCAAAGGCTGTCGTATGTTTTAAATGCAATCCCATATGTACAGTTCCTAGAACACAGCAATTATGTAATAAAGAGTAGCGATCATTATTAGTGGTTCAGAAATTTAAACATGCACAGCAGCTTAATTAGGCGTCACCAACCCAGGCTACTTAGGGTCTGCTCTGTAGAGTCAAATGGGCGGTGTTGGGGGAGATGACAGCCAGGTGGGGGCAAGGCTCCTGGGAGAGAGGGCGACAAAGGTTCTGACAGCATGTCAATGTCTGTGAAGTGTCCTGACTTCAGAGCCTGTCCTGCCCTGCAGGACAGAAGCCCTATAGAAAATCTAACATTCCTATAAAGGATTCGTCCATCATCAGGGCAGAAGACTTATCTGAAGAGGTGAGAACACAATTGTTGTCATTGTTGTTGTTCAGCTGTTTAAGTTGTATCTCTTGGTGGCCCCACGGACTGTAGCCCGCCAGGCTCCTCTGTCCATGGGATTTCCCAGTCTGGAATACTGGAGTGGGTTGCCATTTCCTCCTCCAGGGGATCTTTCCGACCGAGGGATCGAACCCTAGTCTTCAGCATTAACAGGTTGATTTTTTTTTTTTTTTTAACCTCTGTGTCATCTGGGAAGCCTTGGGAACAGGAGAGGGAGAGAATTTTCCTTGGCAGGGTTGAAGAGAGGCGTGCAACCAGGGGTGATGCTCTGCTTCTCTTACCGCAGACACTGACTAGGATTCGATCGTATCACTGGCAAACTACCGATACAGTCAAAGAGGAGAAAGCAGCCCCTGATAGATGGGAGCCAGCCTGGCACTACATCTCAGCCTGGTTGTTGCTGAGGGCTGTCCTGGGGCTCACAGCTGGGTCTTGTGTTCTCCCGTTGAACACAGCTTCACAAAACATCAACATCAGAATCATGTCTGAACACACAGAAATGTGAACACGGTCCAAACCACAAAAATGACCAAATATTGCCCCCCATCCTGGCACTATGAGTAATCCCTGCTTCTTTGCCAATAACAGTGTTAGCCTTGCACCAACTCTTCTCTCCTTCTTGATAATGAGACTTATTAACATAATCACGGAGTTACCCCTACTTCTTAACATTGAATCCTGAGCAGAGTATTGCTCCATTTACTCTCCCAAATCACCTAGATTAAGCCCAAATTCTATTTATCTAAAACTCTTTCAAGCAGAGCTCCTCACCATTCCTCAAGATGCGTGTTCTCACTAGCGCAACAAGCCAACTTTTTCCACTACTGCAGTGTGCTGGTGATCTTTGGCTGGAAGACACTGATGCCCCCAAAGGCAGAAGAGCACAAAGGTCACAAAGCCACTTTTACCACAATTAGAAACAGTGTCAGACTATTTTGGGGGGCTCCAAAATTACTGCAGATGGTGACTGCAGCCATGAAATTAAAAGACGCTTACTCCTTGGAAGAAAAGTTACGACCAACCTAGATAGCATATTGAAACATATAGAGACATTACTTTGCCTACAAAGGTCGTCTAGTCAAGGCTATGATTTTTCCAGTGGTCATGTTTGGATGTGAGAGTTGGACTGTGAAGAAAGCTGAGCGCTGAAGAATTGATGCTTTTGAACTGTGGTGTTGGAGAAGACTCTCGAGAGTCCCTTGGACTGCAAGGAGATCCAACCAGTCCATTCTGAAGGAGATCAGCCCTGGGATTTCTTTGGAGGGAATGATGCTAAAGCTGAAACTCCAGTACTGTGGCCACTTCATGCGAAGAGTTGACTCATTGGAAAAGACTCTGATGCTGGGAGGGATTGGGGGCAGGAGGAGAAGGGGATGACAGAGGATGAGATGGCTGGATGGCATCACCGACTCGATGGACTTGAGTTTGAGTGAACTGCGGGAATTGGTGATGGACAGGGAGGCCTGGCGTGCTGCAATTCATGGGGTCACAAAGAGTCGGACATGATTGAGCGACTGAACTAAGTGATTCCATTCTACTGCTTCCAGAAGTCACACTCACATATGTACACAGTGAGTGCTTTTGTATCAGGATGTGAAAAGGAAGGACCAAATTTAAATACGAAAAGTCATTAAGGGACTTCCCTGGTGGGACAGTGGTTAAGACTGCACTTCCCCAGCATGGAGCACAGGTTCAGTCTCTGGTCAGGGAACTAAGATCTCCTAGGCCTCATGCCTCAATCAAAAAAAAAAAAAAAAAAGTTACTAAAAGGAGCTAAAATGTTCAAGTTCAGGCTTTGAATTCTATCTAGCTAACTAGTTTATAAGGGCTGCTGGTCATCCTAAGATTATTCTGCTCTTCTGACAAAGACCTGCATCACTTCCTGACACCTGGGTAGGCACCCAGCAGGAGGAGATGTGACATTGCCCAGCCATCCTGGGAGTCTGTTAGGCTCACCCCAAGCCAGGTGTCTCTCCCATCTTCAGTGAGAACTTGCCTTTGCTGTGGAGTCAGAAACCTACAATTTGGGAGCTGACACTAATTTTATGTGCAATTCCAATTTTGTTTTCTTGCTGTCCTTCAAAAACATTTTTTCAAGTGTTTTTGGAAATGCTAGCATGTCTCAGCTCTGAAAAAAAAAAAAAAAAAAAAACCTAAAGGGACTCGCTTCATCTCTTCCTGGCTCAGAGTTTTGAAGGGAAATCACACACCCCTGGAGGCTGTGGGGAGTTTTGACTGCAGAGAGAGAGCGCCCAGAGGACCAGAGGAACTCGTGGAACTCACGGTCACAGAGTTGGGTCTGCTTGCCTTTTATGCTAAAGATTTTCTAAGTAGTCTATCATAGTCTGTCTTCTCAACTTCAAGTAGTTCTGCACTTTACCCAGAAAAGGCATTGCTTTGCTGGGTGTGCGTGGACTGAGTCAGAGTTAAGAGGATAAACTGAGGGGGGAGTGAGGATGCACAGCTCAATATGAATGAAGAGAAACAGCCCAGGATTGAGAACAGCCTCTGCAGAGTGCGCGCTGGCCATTCAGAACTGGGTGGAGGAACTCCTATCGGCATCCCGTGCGAACAGCGCCCTCTAGAGCACAATGAAAACGGTGCCCTGAAGCAAGACCTCTGGGGGCAGGAAGCCCACAGTGCAGCCTGAATAGTCCATTGGCTTGTTTACTGAGCAGCCCGAGTGGACTTGAAGCCGCTTGACTCTGTCTGAAGAAGTGCAGAAGGTGATTTTAAAGCTTCGTGTGTGACTGGAATTTGCAGTGACCCAAGAGTCGCTGGCTTTGGGATTCCAATTGGAATCCACCAAGTTGCCTTTGCCAGGTTCCAGACTAGGGGTGAAAGCACAGTAGGGAAGATACCTAGTAACACACAAGGAGATCCAACCAGTCCATCCTAAAGGAGATCAGTCCTGGGTGTTCATTGGAAGGATGATGCTGAAGCTGAAACTCCAGTACAACGGCCACCTGATGCAAAGGACTGACTCATTTGGAAAGACCCTGATGCTGGGAAAGACTGAGGGCAGGAGGAGAAGGGGACGACAGAGGATGAGATGGTCGGATGGCATCACTGACTCAACGGACATGAGTTTGGGTGAACTCTGGGAGTCGATGATGGACAGGAAGTCCTGGCGTGCTGCTCTTCATGGGGTTGCAAACAGTCAAACACGACTGAGCGACTGAACTGAACTGAACACACCAGAAGCATGATCATTGTCTAGAGGGAGGAGTCCCTAGAGAATCCCAGGTGAAATTCCCTTCAGTCTGTCCCAGAACCACAGGGGACAAATGGGGTGAAAAGGTCAGTTCTCAGACCTCCTTCATGCTCTCAGGCCACATCTCCTGAGAGTCACTGTCCCAAATGTCTGGTGTCTGGTGCACCTATCACTGAACATTAACACAAGGATCCAAAGATTTCAGAATCCAGAGGATCCAGAGATTTTTGGTCTCATGGCCTTTTATTCTAATTACTATTCAAAAGAAACTCATTACAATGAAAATATCATTATACGAGTCTAGGTATATAGTCTCATGAGTGTGTGCCTGCTCAGTCACATCCAACTCTTTGCAACCTGTGGTCTGTAGCCCACCAGACTCCTCTGTCCATGGGATTCTCCAGGCAAGAACACTAGAGTGAGTTGTCATTTCCTTTTCCAGGGGATCTTCCTGACCCTGGGATCAAACCAACTGAGCGACTGAACTGAACTGAACACACCAGAAGCATGATCATTGTCTAGAGGGAGGAGTCCCTAGAGAATCCCAGGTGAAATTCCCTTCAGTCTGTCCCAGAACCACAGGGGACAAATGGGGTGAAAAGGTCAGTTCTCAGACCTCCTTCATGCTCTCAGGCCACATCTCCTGAGAGTCACTGTCCCAAATGTCTGGTGTCTGGTGCACCTATCACTGAACATTAACACAAGGATCCAAAGATTTCAGAATCCAGAGGATCCAGAGATTTTTGGTCTCATGGCCTTTTATTCTAATTACTATTCAAAAGAAACTCATTACAATGAAAATATCATTATACGAGTCTAGGTATATAGTCTCATGAGTGTGTGCCTGCTCAGTCACATCCAACTCTTTGCAACCTGTGGTCTGTAGCCCACCAGACTCCTCTGTCCATGGGATTCTCCAGGCAAGAACACTAGAGTGAGTTGTCATTTCCTTTTCCAGGGGATCTTCCTGACCCTGGGATCAAACCAGAGTCTCCCGCATTGCAGATGGATTCTTAACTACTGAGCCACCTGGGAAACCAATACAATCTTAGGCGGAAACTAAAATCAACAGATGGTGTTCTCAAAAGACAGTATGTGAGGGACTTCCCTGGTGCTCCAGTGGTTAAGGCTCTGTGCTTCCACTGCAGGGGGCAGCACGGATTCAGTCCCTGGTCAGGGAAGTAAGATCCTGCATGTCCCAAAATGTTTTGAGCAGTCAAAAACAAAGACAGTATGTGAACAGAAATTGCCTCATGTAGTAAGTCATGTAACATATGACATATGCACTGGGATACTATAGATATGTGTTTGTTTTTTTTTTAATTAAAAAAAAGACTTTATTGGACCATAGTTGATTTACATTGTTGTCCTAGTTTCAGGTTTACAGCAAAATGAATCAGCTGTAAGTATACATACATCCACGCTTTTTAAAAGATTCTTTTCCCATGTAGGCCATTACAGAGAATATTAGACATTTAAAGGACTCCTTTACTGAATTATTATATATTATATTTATATGATTATATATGTATTTTTGTTTTTATAATATATTTTATTATACATGTGTGTGTGTTAGTTGCTCAGTTGTGTCTGACTCTGTGATCCCATGGACTATAGCCCACCAGGCTCCTCTGTCCATAATTATATATATCATTATATATGTTATATATATCATATAATATATTCTATTTTAATATATAATATACTAGTCAGACACTGAGCAGCTTCACTTTCACTTTTCACTTTCATGCACTGGAGAAGGAAATTGCAACCCACTCCAGTTCTTGCCCAGAGAATCTCAGGGATGGAGGAGCCTGGTGGGCTGCCGTCTATGGTGTTACACAGAGTTGGACAAGACTGAAGGGACTTAGCAGCAACATATATGTTATATTACATAATAGTTTATAAAGAAACAAATCATTTTTGCAAATGAAAACATCATCCTCTCACTTATGTGATTTGTACAAGTCCATGTGTTGTGGGGGGTGTAGTTTGTTTTGTCTGAAAACTAGACACATCTGTGATAAAACGATTTTTAAGTCACCTCTCTCAAGTACCCACCTCAAATGGCACTGGTATTTAATAAAAGAATTTTAATGTTTACCAAGAGTTCCATTTATTATGTATTCAGAGACCCTGTTATTAGTCTGATCCTTCTAGTTCTCTATGGCTTGGGTTGGTATCACATCAATTCAGTCTTTCCAGCCCAGAAAGGAATGAATTCTATGTGGACTAGAGGCCTTGAACATGCTTTACTAAGTGTCTGCATCAAGAAAGTACACTTTGTTCTTGCGAAAACACATAGAAACTCAAACCTCAATGCCTTATAAAATAGTGGAGTAATTCAACTGATGCCTTGAGCTTGGCCCTGGGGGGCTAGTAGTCATGAAGCGGTACCACAGCTGAAGGGTTTCCTGTGGGTCCAGCCCCGCACCAAGAAACATGCAAAGAGAGGGCACAGAACTGAGTTTGATGTCCTCCAGTCCCATATTCTAGCTTGTGTTTCCTGTCACAGCCCTGGGGAGGGGCCTTTTGGGCAGGATGTAAGAGGTGGGTGTGTGGGATTTGAACTTGATCAGTCATTCTGTGGCCCTAACACTGGGTACCACCCAACGTCTCAGTGTATCAATTTCCTCATCTGGAAAAGGGGACCATCCATGTCTATTACAGACAAATAGAAAGAGCTCAGATGGCCCTTGAACTTGGAAAGTGATCCAGCCACTAATACCTTCAAGAATGTAATCTCCAGCTCTGATTTCTCTCTCAAGTTACAGCCAGATGTTGAATGAATGAAAGACTCGACACGTCATTATCTGTGATGCCTTGAATCCTGGGCTTCTCTGCCCCAGTATCCCTGCTGTAGTAGCATTGCTCTTCCCAGAAAGGCTCTACCATAGGAAGCCGTGGCTCTGCCCAGGGGAGCTTGGAGGGTCAATGATTACCAGCAAGGGCTTGGGTTCCACGGAGCCCAGGAGTTGCATTAATGGGGCGGCACACCTGCATGCCAGCCAGCCTCCCACGTCCAGGAACTTTCTGGGAAAGCCCTGGAGGCAGAGGGAAGCAGAGCCAGCAGCCGGCTACTCTGCCCTAGAACCCCCCTTGGGCCCTTGCTGAATTCCTCTCTTTGGGGCTCTCCTTGTCGTGGGCAGGGCCCATCCCAGGAGACCATCTCAGAGTGGGGATGAGGCTACAGAGACCTCCCACCTGCCTCTGCACAGACTGGCAGGCGACTCTGGCAGCTGTCTAGAGCTGCTCTTGACTAGAGTCTGCCACCAAAACAAGAAGGTGAGGGAGAGAAGGAGGACAGCATCTCCCAGACTCAGAGCCGGGCCAGGGCAGGCAAACCCGAGACCTGCCCCCCAGAAGGTCAGGAGCCCACGCAGCCCTGCTGACGCATATCCCCTCAGGCTTCTCTTGTTTTTTCACTCAGTGGTGTGTATAATGTCCTGCAAAAGGTGAAGTGAAATTCCACCTTACTTCCTCTTATTTGCCCTTCTAGCATAATCAAACCCAATCACAAGAAGCTTTTCCATCTCAGAAATGGGACTTAACCAATCTGAGCTGCAACTTTTTCTAATAAATTGGTGATTATAACACCTATTTGTTGCCCAGGGAATCACTGGAAAATACACACATCCACACAAAAACCGCTCCACGAATGTTGGTAGGGCATTTTTCATCTCAGCCAGAAAGTTAAACTCAAATGTCCATCTACTGCTGAATCAATAAATAAATGAAGTTTGTCCATACAATGAAATATTGAAAAGTGAATGTGAAAGCCACTCAGTCATATCTTTGTGACTCTTTGGACTGTAGCCTGCCAGGTTCCGCTGTCCATGGAATTTTCCTGTCCAGAATACTGGAAGAGGTAGCTGTTCCCTTCTCCAGGGGATCTTCCCAACCCGGGGATCAAACCCAGGTCTCCCACATTACAGATAGAATTTTTACCATCTGAGCCATCAGGGAAGCCCCTAATGAAATATTGTTCAACCATAAAAAGAGAATGAATTACTGATATTTATTACAATGTGGAAAAACCTTGAAAGCATTGTGCTAAGTGAAAGAAGTCAGATACAGTATTATTCCCTTTGTAAAAATGTCTAGAATAGACAAATCTAGACACAGAGATAGTTAGATTGATAGCTCTCAGTAGGGGTGGGGAAGGGAAGTGGAGAGTGACTGCTAATGGGTACCTTGTTCATTTTTGAGGTGATGAAAAAGTTCTAATATTG
>SJYC01026874.1:0-29604 GCA_006408675.1 Madoqua kirkii
GGAGTAGCATGAAAGAATTCCTTGGTAAGAGAGGTTCTCGTTTGAAAAGGTTGTTACCTGAATCTATATAGGGGATGAAATTACATAGAAGCACATACACGTGTGGGGATACACACACACACACACACACACACACACACACACACACGCATGAACACAGACCACACACACACACACACACACACACACACATATATATATATGTGTGTGTGTGTAACTATATCACTTTGCAGAAATTGACAGACTTTGCAGAAATTAACAAAACATTGTAAATCAACTATGTATTTCAATAAAAATTTTTAATTAAAATAATGCAGAATTTTTCAAAGAAACAGAAGAATTTTACAATGTAGATATGACTTGCAGGAAGAAGCAACATAAAGAACTCAGGAAGTCTCTTTGCTAGTAGTACATCAGGGGTTCTAGAAGGTTCTATATGAACAACAGAGAAGGTATTCCCATTGGACCAGGTGTTACACAGGACCCGTGGAGATGTGCCTGGGCCCCTCCCCACCCTGCCTGCCACAGCCCCACTGCCCAGGGTTACTCTCATGAACTCCAGGGTGGGGGACTGGGGAGCATCCACAGTGCAGAGGCAAGACTAGCATCTTTCTGTAGGTGTCTTGCCTTCTCTCCATCCTCCATCACAGCCGGGCCTGGAAATGGTCCAGCATCTGGTCTCTAGTCACCAGCAAAACATGCATGCCCTTTATAGTGTCTGCATTTGGAAATTAGCCTGTCTGTGGTCTGGCTGTTGGCGTCCCTGCAGTCCCCTCATCCGTAGGGCTAAGCCGGCAAAAACAGCACCTACTGCACCGTCAGCTCCTGCCCAAGCTCTGTCCGGAGCGAAGCAGGTGGACAAAGGGATTAAAGAGGCCTGCTTCCCAGAACAGCGTCCCCAGAGAGCTGAGGAGGGGAACGATAGTCCAGGCAGGGGTGGTGTCTGCACAGCTGGCACCCTGGGGAGAAGTGCCCCAGAGCCTTTGGGATAGAACAAGAGCAACCCCAGCGATCAATGCAAAGAACATTCAGAGATGGTGAAGGATGTGGAGCCTGATGTTCCGCAGTGCACATGAGGTCACAGAGTAGGACTCCACTGAGCAACTGTACAACAACAATAAGAAGGCAGTGAGGGGCTGGTGAGGGGATAAAGCATCTCTGGGATCTCTAGGACAGGAAGCAAGCTTTGAGGTGGCTGATTTATGGAGTAGACCCAAGCTGCTTGAAGAAAAACTTGGCCAGGAGAATGGTCAGAAGTGGCTGTTCCTCCCTGGTCCAGGCTTAAACTTAGAAGCAGATACCTGCACCTTCAAGATCTGCTTAGAAGCATATCTCTGCACCAGAGAGAGTGGGATGTGGAGGACTCACCTTCTTGGTGCAACAACATGAGATCAAGAGTGAGGGGCTCGTGACTGCCCCCTCCCAGGACCTGGAGGGAGTCTGCCCCTGAACCCCTCCCCTGAGAGCCAGGTGTGAGTTCCTGTCTGTGTAAAAGAAATACTTCCTTCTGAAACTCATCCCTACCGCTCAGCACCTGGATACCCAGCTTCTTCCTGATGCCTAACCCACATCCTCAGGCTGAGATTTGAATCTGCTGTCACCTAACCTTCAGCAGGTGTGAGAAAACCAGCCCTCTCCGTGTTAGAAAGCAATTTTAGCCCACATCTCTCATCGACCTTCTCAAATGACAGCCTGTTTCTCAGCTTCCCTTCTGACAGTAATCTCAGATGGGGACCCTTCCTTAAACGGGTGAGGTACGGGACTCACTACTTAGAGAGACGAATGTAGCGAGACCCGTGTTCGGACGGGACCCGGGAAAAGGGAGGGGAGGAGTGTGAGGGTGAGTCTTCAAGGAATTTCTTCGTAGAAACAGACATTTTTAGGTTTTGATGTTTGTCGAAGTCTCCGGTCTCCTTCCGTACACACTATTTTTCCATTTAATTTAGGTTTGGGTCCTGTGTGAAGAGAGATGAAGAGTCGGTCGGAGAAAGGGGTGGAGACTTCATCTTGTCCTTGTCTTGACAGTGGTGAGCATGCGCACATCTCACTCCCAGCGGTTTAGGACAAAGGAGTGTAAGGGCCTAGACTCAAAGGATCGCAAAGAATGGTGCAGGTAAGCACTCTGAGCTAGAATCTCTCAGAGGTACCCTCTTTTGTTGCTGTTGAGTCACTCAGTCGTGTCTGACCCTTTGCAATCCTGTGGACTGCACCACACCAGGCTTTCCTGTCCTTCACCATCTCCCAGATTTTGCTCAGACTCAGGTCCGTTGAGTTGCTGATGCCATCCAACCATCTCATCCTCTGTCGCCCCCTACTCAGTCGTGTCTGACCCTTTGCAATCCTGCGGACTGCACCACACCAGGCTTTCCTGTCCTTCACCATCTCCCAGATTTTGCTCAGACTCAGGTCCGTTGAGTTGCTGATGCCATCCAACCGTCTCATCCTCTGTCGCCCCCTTCTCCTCCTGCAGCATCAGGGTCTTTTCCAGTGAGTCAGCTCTTCACATCAGATGTCTCTCTACTCCATCAAAAGGGATGGAGCAGTTGGGAGAGTGGATAAGATTTCTCTCCTTGACCCCCTCACCCCTAACTCACTGGGGCAGCCCAGGAAATAGACTGGGTGGGAGGAGAAAGCCCAGCCCCTTCAGACAGAATGTGCCCCCACTCATGCTTCCCTTGTTCTTTCCTGTCTGAACTCCCAGGGGCTTAAATTTCTGCAAGGAAGGGACAGGGTTCTCACTTTGGAAAAGTCCAGCACATGGTGGAATTCTCCAGAGGTCTTCCTAGGTGATCCTCTGACAACTCCTGTGACGTCTCTGACAGTCTCCACTCCATGCATGATTCATCAGCTGGCCCACCCTTCCCAGCCAGCCTCTGAATCCCCTGGTCCCCGACTTGGTTGAATGCCTTCCAGCACAAGGCTGGGATTAGTCTTATCTCTCCCAGCATCTCATCAGTGACTTGGACTCCAAAAGGCCACATTGCACAGAATTCTTTCCTGTGAGAAGCTAGCAACAGTTATTCATACTTTCCAAGCTCTGTCAAGCCCCTCAAGGACACATGGCAGATCTGGACAGAGCCAGAAAGCTCCCAAGAATTTAATCAAGGGCAGCAAAGCATGAGTCTCCCCCGAGGGTAGTCACCTGAGAGAGCCATGCTGGTTCCAGCTGCAAAGACATTTTAGCCTGTTGCTTTCAGCGGTGTTGTGTTGCATATTTAAATCTGCCCCCTAGGGATACAGTAGCACATTGATATTCCCCCGCTCCCATAGATGAAATTCCCAAACCTGAGCCAAGAAACATTGATGTTTGTGCAGTTGGAAAAGAGGGAGGGGTCGCAGATGGACATTAGAAAATTCCGAATATATGGAAATTTCTGGTTTGCATTTCAGAGTACTCAAAAAGAATGTTCTATTAAAGCCTAAGGGGTGACCTACCTCTGTGAGCGTTTAGGAGTTTGCGTAACTGCAGACCACACACAGGAGGACCAATTTAGGGAAAAAAATGACAGGCTACCTGGAGGGAAGAAGTCGTCAATCTAAAGCCCTGTACGGTGAATTCAGATTTCTGCTTTTCCTGTGGATTCTAGAAAGTCTTGGACTCTTTTAGGCCTTAGTTTTTTTTTTTTTTTTTTCTACCATGTGTGAGCTGGAGCATTTGAACCCTTAGGACAACTCTACAAAATTAGTTATATATGTGTATGTGTGTAATGAAATTACTTTGCTGTACACCTGAAATGAACAACATTGTGAATCAACTACACATCACTACAAAATAAAAATCTTCCAAAAAAAAAATTAGTTCCCATGCTTTGTTTTTTTAATGGGATGGCACTGGGTTGGGTTATATATAACAGCCAAAATTCTTTTAGAGTTTTTGAGAAGAAACTATTCTTTGATATGGATCATCTTTAGTTGCTCATTGGTCTTGAATTTGCCCATTGTCTGCTTTATTCTTGGCTTCTTTGTGTTCTTCAGACAGAACCAGGGACTTGTAGGGATGAGGACCTCCCTCCCATTGTCTGCTCGTGGATTCTGACAAGGCATCGGCAATGATGGGGAGAATTCTCTGAACATCCTTCATCACAAAGCCAGCAAGGATGGCTTAGGACCCTCCATATGGGGCAGGGAATAGACTTCTCTGAGCCCCATGACCTTGAGTTATCTTTTGTTTCTTGTTAACTTTTCTAGGTCTTACTTGCTACCTGTCTCCCCATGAATTTTTCCTTCTTTTTTTTTTGAAGGTATTTGCTTTTGCAATGGCACCCCACTCCAGTACTCTTGCCTGGAAAATCCCATGGATGGAGGAGCCTGATGGGCTACAGTCCATGGGGTCGCTAAGAGTCGGACACGACTGAGCGACTTCATTGTCACTTTTCACTTTTGTGCATTGGAGAAAGAAACGGCAACCCACTCCAGTGTTCTTGCTTGGAGAATCCCAGGGACGGGGGAGCCTGATGGATTGCCGTCTATGGGATCGCACAGAGTCGGACATCACTGAAGCGACTTAGCAGCAATAGCAGCAGATTTTATTCCATTTTTTTTTCCAGTTCCCACATATGTTCCCTGTTTGTTCATGAAGATTATGAACTATTAATACCTGATCAAGCCAAATCACTTTTGCTATCTGGAGCAGAGCTAGAATTACTTGTGAATCATACATAATCCAAGAGACTGAGCAGACTGGGAGGATCTGATCCTTTTCTCTGTTTTTCAGATTTTTTTTCCTGGTACTGACTCTCTTGTGGCTTGCAGGCTTAGTTGTCTCTTGGCATGTTCCTCAACCAGGAATCAAACCCACATCACCTGCACTGAGGTAGATTCTTAACTACTGGATCACCCAGGAAGTCCCTGGTTCTTTCTCTTTACATTGGCTTTAGACTAGGTCATCACTGACTGGTACTTTGTCTTCTCAACCTATATAATTTTAATGATCTTATTGGCCTTGAGATGAAGGTAGATGGATGGTCCCTTGGAGCTATTCTTTAATGCCTTTATCAGGCTGACCGTCACCTCCACCTCTGAAAAGGCTGAGCTGATGTGAAGGAAAGAGATGGTGGCAAATAGAGCCATTGCAACTGATTAACGTAGTCAACTATCCTCAGTTAACTACTGGGCAAACTTTAATTTCTATGCAAGTAAATTCACTCAACTGGGCTTGAACTTGCAACACAAAGTATATTCTGGCATAGTCTTCTTCTCAGGCCTCACAGAAACTAGCTGAAACACTTTGAGTCCTTGTGGGGACCCCAGGAGTTACTTCATTTTCAGGAAGCGAAGTCCTAGGACCCCTGAAGGTGGCTACTCTGACATGAGTGCGTCCACACTTAAAGTCCAGCAAGCTGTTTCCTCCAGGTATTTTGAGCCATGAGATCTCACTATTCCATGGCCTGTCACCCACCTGCTGAGTGGAAGAGGGAGCAACGTTTGGTGGATCCTGGGGTCAGAGGGACTCACTGCCTGTGGGACCAGCCCTGAGCATCTCAGATGCTGTGATAGGATGGGGGTCACATGGACTCAGATGCTGTCCTCCCCCCCCTCACTGCCAGGAGAGCCCAGAGTGAGTGACCATGCCTGAGATGTCAGTGCCTCCACTGACCCCAGAAAAGGGATAATCATCTTACCAGCACCATTCTGTTCCCTGAAGCCTGTTGGAAAGAAACTCAGGAATTCTGACTTCACTTACCCTCTCTTTCTTTCCATCATTTTGCTGTGCTCTATGCTTGGTCGCTTAGTTGTGTCCAGCTCTTTGAGACCCCAAGGACTGTGGCCCACCAGGCACCTCTGCCCATGGGGATTCTCCAGGCAAGAATACTGGAGTAGGTTGCCATGCCCTTCTCCAGAGGATCTTCCCAACCCAAGGATTGAATCCAGGTCTCTCGCATTGCAGGCAGATTCTTTACTATCTGAGCCACCAGGGAAGCCCATGAATACTGGAATGGGTAGCCTATCCCTTCTCTAGGGGGTCTTCCTGACCCAGGGATCGACCCGGGGTCTCCTGCATTGCAGGCAGATTCTTTGCCAGCTGAGCTACCAGGGAAGCCCATACTTCCCTGTAAAATGGGCCTGAAAATAGGAATGGGCCCGACTCATAGGAATAGGCTTCCCAGGTGGCGCTAGTGGTTAAAAAACCTTACTCCCAAAGCAGGAGACATAAGAGACATGCATTTGATCCCTGGGTTGGCAAGATCCCTTGGAGGAGGGCATGGCAACCAGCTCCAGTATTCTTGCCTGGGAAATCCCGTGGACAGAGGAGCCTGGCGGGCTACAGTCCATAGGGTCACACAAAAGTGGACACGACTGAAGCGGCTTAGCATGCATGCATGCATAGGAAAAACCCACATGGAAGACTCATCTCAGCATCTGCTCAGCGTGAATGGGGAATGCTTTGCAGCAATTAATGGTGCATAGAGTAAGTAACCTTTTTAGAACTTTACAGAGGCCTCTAATGCTCAGTGATTCTGTTATTATTTCTAATATTGTCTCAGCTGTTTGCTCCACAGTCGGGAGGGACACATTTTCTGCCCTGCCTCCTAAGGGTTGACAGTGGGGCTCAGCAGAGACCTAGAGCAATGCCCCATCTAGGGCTGGGCACTTGGGGCGAGGAGAAGGAGAAACAGGCTCACTTTGCTGAAGATGTGCTTTCTCGGCAGAGAGGTGGGTGCTCATTTTGGTGATGGAGGAAAACAAATGACCAGGGATTTCACTTCTGAGGTGGGGGTCCCTGAAAGGCCAGCCCCCTAGCCTACACGGTGCCCGCCTTCCATGAGGTCCAAACCTGTTAACTTATTTCTCTGGGCCCAAGAGGCCATGGTGGGTGCTTGAGGGTAAGTATAGAGAAAATGCTTTTTCCTACTCAAAGTTTGCTCATCATTTGGACTTTGGGGAAATTTCCAGAATGAGACCAGCTAACCCTCAGGTTCCCATGTCCAGGGCTATACTGCATCCTCGCAGCCAGCATGCCCTAAATCTTGTGCATTCTGCCCTTTAGTAATTTCCCAGCTGGTTTCCTGGAGTCTTATCCCAGCCCAACCCCCCTGGCACTTTGCACACAAAGCAGCTTTTCTAAATTGTAAATACGACCTCAGGTGGCTTCCCACTGCCTTCAGGACAGTTCTGTTCTCCTGGGTATTGTACACAAGGTCCCTCATAACGGGCGCTCGCCTGCAGACTCGTCTGTCTTCTCTCCTCCCTGTCCACCCACCCCAGCCACACTAGCTCCACACCCCTTGCCTATGTTACGTTTTCTCATGCCTCTGTGTTTTTGTAAATACTACCTCGTATTCGGGAATGCCCTTCCTCTTGCCCGCACCAGTCCCATCCTGCCCACCCAAGGAGTTGAGGCCCACCCTTCCACACAGGCAGCGATTATATCGTGACTACACTGGGCACTTGCCCCACTCAAGTGTAACAGTCTATCTCCATGTACACAAGCCCTGAACAGTAACTGCCATGAGAACAAGGGCTATTCAATACTTTCCCAGGACTTCGCAGAGCTCCCAGAACACAACGGGTGCTCACTCTAAGCTTGCTGAAAGGCAAATGAGGAAAACAATATCTCTATGTCTAAGACTAATAGTAATGAAGAGGGCAATAATGAAGAGAAGAAAACAGGATGAGCATCTTGAATTGTAGAACCAAGAGGAGTAGGATTGGGGTCAAGCTCAGGCCCTATAAGCAACCCCAGGGAGAACTTTAAGAGGAAGAATTAAGAAGCATTCGCACCATGGAAACCACGGGACAAGTAAGAGGCAAAGCATGTGATCAAAGCTGATTCCTTGGGAAATCACTGAGCTGTGAAAACGTCCATGGTAGATTTGTAACCTGGCAAAGAAAAAAATGAATTGCTGGGAAAAGGAAAGAAGACATGCCTGAGAAATCCTGAGTCTCAGCTCTGTAGAGCATTTCTTGGCAATACAGCATCTTATGTACTAAAAAAACCAACAACAACAGAAAAAACACCACCAACTGCATCAAAGCTCAGAGAACCATTTACAAGTCATCGGCTCCCTGTGCTGAACTGCAGATTCAGCCTGCACCTGAGCTGACTTGAGGTCCTCCTCATTGAGGGACAGGGAAGGGGGCGGGAAGCATCTTCGTGCCTTACGTATTAAAATAATTTTTTTTAATGGTTCATTACTTCACAAAGCACCCCTCCCTGCCCCACCCCCACCCCCACACCATGTTTAGAAAAACTGAAGTTAACTTAGTGAGCATACATTTTCAAAGAACAGGCCAGAGTAAGGCAAGACAAGCTAAGCCCACGACCGAAGGGCATCAGGCAGTGGGCTAAGTTAAGTCCTTGTCAAAAAACAGCATGCTTTCCATCACTATGCCTGGCTCCATTTTGCGTGCCCAGCTACAGTGAAAAGCAAACACATTCTTCCTAAAGCTTGCCAATTGCTAAAGACAAATATTTTTGGAGCCGCTATGCACAGCATCTGTACAACATCGTTGTTTGGAGAAGGGGACGGCAGATCTGCTTATTCTCAGGCTGGTAGAAAGCGGAGCACAGGGAACAGGTGTCGTGAACCGTCAGAGCACCCATACGGCTGATGCTGAACAGACCTGGAGGGTCCCAGATGACTTACTTGGAATCGAGAAACATTTCATCAAATGAAGGAAAGGCATTTGGGTGCAGGTAAGCCAAGCATCCTATTCATACTAACATGTTCCCCTCAAACAAAGCTTCAGCTTCTTCCACAGTGGACCTCACTAGCACCTTTGTGGGCATGCATGCTAAGGCCCTTCAGTCGTGTCCGACTCTTTGCAGTCCTATGGACTGTAACCTGCCAGGCTCAGCTGTCCTTGGGCTTCTCCAGGCAAGAATACTGGCCTCCTCCAGGACTAGTACCTTACCCTCTGCCAAAATGACAGCAAAGGCAGACAGAGGTCCACCCTTGCAGGGGCTAAAGCTGTCAGGGACACAAGTCCATGCAGGTCTCCACCACCACGAGGAGGAGGCAGTGGAGCTAGGCTTGACACTCAGGGCTGTGGCACCACGAAGGGCAGCCAGGACGAAGCGCATGGCTTATCATTCATTTGCAGACAGAAGACCCACAGCATCAAGTGAGGGAGTTAAAATCACACCTTTATAATCTGGGAACAGAGAACAGTCCTGTCTAGATTTGAAATGGGGAAACGAAGACTAAATTTCCACCAGAATTAACTTCTTTCCCCAAAGGGGCAATATGGCATTTCTCAGCTTACCTCATGGATTGCCAGAATGAATGCAGAGACAAAAGCTCAGTTCCTTGGTCCCCAAGAGAGCAGTGAAGTCCTTGATGGGAGTGAGTCCTTGCACCTTTGGTCCCAAGAGTTTGGATGGCACGAGTGAAGGGGCCCGGGGCCCTGTTGGTTTTTATGAGTCTGTGGGTCAGCTCAGACCGGCTGCCAACTCATCTGTATGCAATGGTTCTCAAAGAACACAGTTTACTTAGAACCGGATCCAACAAGAGGAGGCGTGGCAAGTAAGCGGGCAGGATACAGCAGAGGTGTTGAGCCGCCAGGGCTAATTATGAGGGATCTGTTTATGGAACTGTACTGGAACCAGTGTGCTGCGGCTGAGTGTCCCAGACAAACACATGCACGAAGGCTAGATGCTGCCAGGTTGGGGAGGAACCCTTCAAAGCTTCTGCTCCACGACTCCTGTGGCCACAGCTCAGGCTGATCTGACCGTCCCTTGGCCATCTTCTCCCACCATAGTTCCAGTTCAGTGTAGAACTCCATAGCCAAAGGTTTACAGTAGAGCCGACTGGGCAGGAAGCCCTAGAGCGCCAACTTTTCACCTGGGGACAAGGTCCTAGCTTCTCTCCCTGGAGTCTACAGTAGAGAGTGAGGTCATGGAGTGACAGACTTGGCATGCACTTGGCATTGAGAAAATATTCCAGAAATCAACACACCCCAGGGTCTGCTTTCTTTCCTTCTTCCCCTCCCACCGTCAAGGGTCATCTCACTCTGGCTCACACATGGTGACTAACATTCTCTTATGGGTGTGACACTGGGGTCAGTGATCCCCCTGCCCTGGTGGTCTTTGTGGGGCTTCATTCACTCCACTGCTGGTCACCACTGGCTCATCAGAAAGCGGTCCCCCTAGTAAACTGTTACTCTGCGCTCGTGGAGTATTGGGAGGTCAATACAGGCACCCTTCACCCTCTGGTCTCCACGCAACACCTCACAAGACTGTTGTTCAGTCACTCCATCCTGTCCAACTCCTCTGTCCTCCACAATTCTCTTCAATTTCAGAGCAGGAGGCCAAGGAGCCACACTGAGTCCCTGGGTCAGCATGAGTCACAGAGATGTGTTGCATTCTGCTAATCAGCCTCCAGATAACTGGAAACACAAACACACACCTCTAGCAAAGCTAAATGCTAATTCCCCAGTCAGCGCAGAACTGCACTCAAGATGAGGAAAACAAAGGGTTCCTTAAGTGCCTAATTCATTTGCAAGTCAGGTCCCTGGCCGGATGGAGCCAGAGAACTCATTATTATGGAGACCAGGTAGCTCTTTTACCTCTGTTCCCTCTCTCCTCTTGCCCCCCATTCAGACCAGCCCCTGGGCACCAGCTGGGAATTTGAAAGAGGCTGTTGCTAGGCAACGAGGAGGGCAGGGCTGCTGCCTCTCCCAATTTCAGGCATCTTGGTCATAATGCGCTAGGGAAGGTGAATCAGATGGAATATTGCATCTTCCATAGAACCAACATGGATCCTTTTCTCAGTCTCTCCTCCTGCCTTCATGGGGAAGTCCTGCTCTTGCTCCACCATCGGCTGCTTCTCCCACCTCTGTGGTCACAGACACAGTCCTCCTTGGCCCCGCAGCCTGGGACAATGAGCAGAGGGCCTTTCTCCCGGGCTTTATCCCAGTCCCACTTGAATTAACTCCTCAAACACAGCCTGGAGCCCCAACCTCCACACCTGAGCTGGGGGACCAGAGCTCATGGGCTGCTTTTCACCCCTCCCTGCCCCACCCCCACCCCCACACCATGTTTAGAAAAACTGAAGTTAACTTAGTGAGCATACATTTTCAAAGAACAGGCCAGAGTAAGGCAAGACAAGCTAAGCCCACGACCGAAGGGCATCAGGCAGTGGGCTAAGTTAAGTCCTTGTCAAAAAACAGCATGCTTTCCATCACTATGCCTGGCTCCATTTTGCGTGCCCAGCTACAGTGAAAAGCAAACACATTCTTCCTAAAGCTTGCCAATTGCTAAAGACAAATATTTTTGGAGCCGCTATGCACAGCATCTGTACAACATCGTTGTTTGGAGAAGGGGACGGCAGATCTGCTTATTCTCAGGCTGGTAGAAAGCGGAGCACAGGGAACAGGTGTCGTGAACCGTCAGAGCACCCATACGGCTGATGCTGAACAGACCTGGAGGGTCCCAGATGACTTACTTGGAATCGAGAAACATTTCATCAAATGAAGGAAAGGCATTTGGGTGCAGGTAAGCCAAGCATCCTATTCATACTAACATGTTCCCCTCAAACAAAGCTTCAGCTTCTTCCACAGTGGACCTCACTAGCACCTTTGTGGGCATGCATGCTAAGGCCCTTCAGTCGTGTCCGACTCTTTGCAGTCCTATGGACTGTAACCTGCCAGGCTCAGCTGTCCTTGGGCTTCTCCAGGCAAGAATACTGGCCTCCTCCAGGACTAGTACCTTACCCTCTGCCAAAATGACAGCAAAGGCAGACAGAGGTCCACCCTTGCAGGGGCTAAAGCTGTCAGGGACACAAGTCCATGCAGGTCTCCACCACCACGAGGAGGAGGCAGTGGAGCTAGGCTTGACACTCAGGGCTGTGGCACCACGAAGGGCAGCCAGGACGAAGCGCATGGCTTATCATTCATTTGCAGACAGAAGACCCACAGCATCAAGTGAGGGAGTTAAAATCACACCTTTATAATCTGGGAACAGAGAACAGTCCTGTCTAGATTGAAATGGGGAAACGAAGACTAAATTTCCACCAGAATTAACTTCTTTCCCCAAAGGGGCAATATGGCATTTCTCAGCTTACCTCATGGATTGCCAGAATGAATGCAGAGACAAAAGCTCAGTTCCTTGGTCCCCAAGAGAGCAGTGAAGTCCTTGATGGGAGTGAGTCCTTGCACCTTTGGTCCCAAGAGTTTGGATGGCACGAGTGAAGGGGCCCGGGGCCCTGTTGGTTTTTATGAGTCTGTGGGTCAGCTCAGACCGGCTGCCAACTCATCTGTATGCAATGGTTCTCAAAGAACACAGTTTACTTAGAACCGGATCCAACAAGAGGAGGCGTGGCAGGTAAGCGGGCAGGATACAGCAGAGGTGTTGAGCCGCCAGGGCTAATTATGAGGGATCTGTTTATGGAACTGTACTGGAACCAGTGTGCTGCGGCTGAGTGTCCCAGACAAACACATGCACGAAGGCTAGATGCTGCCAGGTTGGGGAGGAACCCTTCAAAGCTTCTGCTCCACGACTCCTGTGGCCACAGCTCAGGCTGATCTGACCGTCCCTTGGCCATCTTCTCCCACCATAGTTCCAGTTCAGTGTAGAACTCCATAGCCAAAGGTTTACAGTAGAGCCGACTGGGCAGGAAGCCCTAGAGCGCCAACTTTTCACCTGGGGACAAGGTCCTAGCTTCTCTCCCTGGAGTCTACAGTAGAGAGTGAGGTCATGGAGTGACAGACTTGGCATGCACTTGGCATTGAGAAAATATTCCAGAAATCAACACACCCCAGGGTCTGCTTTCTTTCCTTCTTCCCCTCCCACCGTCAAGGGTCATCTCACTCTGGCTCACACATGGTGACTAACATTCTCTTATGGGTGTGACACTGGGGTCAGTGATCCCCCTGCCCTGGTGGTCTTTGTGGGGCTTCATTCACTCCACTGCTGGTCACCACTGGCTCATCAGAAAGCGGTCCCCCTAGTAAACTGTTACTCTGCGCTCGTGGAGTATTGGGAGGTCAATACAGGCACCCTTCCCCTCTGGTCTCCACGCAACACCTCACAAGACTGTTGTTCAGTCACTCCATCCTGTCCAACTCCTCTGTCCTCCACAATTCTCTTCAATTTCAGAGCAGGAGGCCAAGGAGCCACACTGAGTCCCTGGGTCAGCATGAGTCACAGAGATGTGTTGCATTCTGCTAATCAGCCTCCAGATAACTGGAAACACAAACACACACCTCTAGCAAAGCTAAATGCTAATTCCCCAGTCAGCGCAGAACTGCACTCAAGATGAGGAAAACAAAGGGTTCCTTAAGTGCCTAATTCATTTGCAAGTCAGGTCCCTGGCCGGATGGAGCCAGAGAACTCATTATTATGGAGACCAGGTAGCTCTTTTACCTCTGTTCCCTCTCTCCTCTTGCCCCCCATTCAGACCAGCCCCTGGGCACCAGCTGGGAATTTGAAAGAGGCTGTTGCTAGGCAACGAGGAGGGCAGGGCTGCTGCCTCTCCCAATTTCAGGCATCTTGGTCATAATGCGCTAGGGAAGGTGAATCAGATGGAATATTGCATCTTCCATAGAACCAACATGGATCCTTTTCTCAGTCTCTCCTCCTGCCTTCATGGGGAAGTCCTGCTCTTGCTCCACCATCGGCTGCTTCTCCCACCTCTGTGGTCACAGACACAGTCCTCCTTGGCCCCGCAGCCTGGGACAATGAGCAGAGGGCCTTTCTCCCGGGCTTTATCCCAGTCCCACTTGAATTAACTCCTCAAACACAGCCTGGAGCCCCAACCTCCACACCTGAGCTGGGGGACCAGAGCTCATGGGCTGCTTTTCTTTTCCTTTTCTTTAAAGAAATTTGGAGCATTGCAAAGATATTATTCCATTCATGACTAATATCCCAAGGGGAGCAACTTACATAAGCAGTAGGTCTTTGGAGGGGCTTCCCAGGTGGCTCAATGGGTCAAAGAATCTGCCTTCAATGTGGGAGACCCAGGTTTCATCCCTGGGTTGGGAAGATCCCCTGCAGGAGAAAATGGCAACCCACTCCAGTATTCTTGCCTGGAGAATCCCATGGACAGAGGAGTCTTGCAGGCTACAGTCCATGGAGTCTCAAAGAGTCAGACACGACTGAGCGACTAAACACAGCAACAATAAACCTGCAAGATGTCTCCCTTGCACGTAAGGGGAGGGGATGCCCTGTGTCCCCGGCCACTGCCTCCTACGGATGTGGCTGGCGTCCTCTGATTCAGGAAAGGCAGGAAAGGCCATTCCACAACAAGCAAACACATCGCCCCTTGGACCAGCCTCCAGCTCCTGGGTGGGGAGGACAGAGGGCCTCTGCTGGAAGATGTTCTTTCATCTTTGTGCCTCCTTTTTTTTTTTTTTTAAATTTTAAGAGAACCAGTGTCTGGTGAAAGAGATGGTACAATGTGAACACGTCTGCCCCAGAAGAGAAGTAGATTATCCCACTGAGGTGACAAAAAGGCAAGAGCACCGTCACACGAGCTTCCCAAGGAAAGGTTTTGAGAAGATGAAGGTTTTTCAAGAGATGAAAAGCTTTCCTCGGAAACACTGACTGCCTTTTGAAGAAGGTAGCACATACATTGCCTTATGAGAAATTCCAGGTCAAGGGACATTAAAAAAAAATAGGATGGAACAAAGGGAAAATTTTGACAATTCTGTTTCATTCACTAAAGGCTTGTTGAGGGCCTTTCTGTAGAAGCCACAGCACCAGGCACTTGGGGAGTTCAACATGAATAAATCATGGTGTCTGCCTTCAAGAGTTTAAGGCTTTATAGAGGAACAGACACCACGGGCACAATAAGGCATAAATGCGTGGGAAGCATCATGAATAAATGGAAGAAGAGTTTCACTTTTAGCTGGGGGAGCCTCCAAGATCTGGTGGTGCTTAGCAGGATGCTATTGGGGGGTGGGAGGGGCAGGTGGTCTTGGAAGGCGGCGAGTGGATGAAGGAGAAGCATCTTGGAGGTGGAGAACAAAGGTGAGTTGGGGGCATGTGGGTGGGCATAAGACCAGGGATCCTTCCAAGATCTGTTGGAAGCCCAGAGGGAAGGGCCCATCGCACCCCTCATTCGATGTGGCAGCAACACTGGTCTGAGGTTTTCTAGGATTTCAGTCCAGTGTCCTGGACATTTTGTTCCAGATTCTCAGTTGCTCACACGTGTGGCCATAAAATCAAAAGTCAAGACAAATGAGTTCACACGATCCCAGCCAGTCACCCCTGTGTTTGTTGAAAGCCCCGGGGCGGGGAGGGTGGGGAGGGCTGCCCAGGAAGCAGATTCCCCTCAAGCCAGGACTTGGCAAGCACTTTCTCCCACGCTCGCACATTTATGGGGGTCAGCTTCTTGCCTCAGGCACGAAAACCCTGGCTCTGGACACTGCCGACCTCTGCAGTTACGCGGCACAGGTGCCCTGGCCAGTTCAGCGACCTTGAAATTGATGCCTTTGTGGCCCAAGTGGCGAGTGTGACAATCATTTCCTAGCATGGAGTGACCAGCCCTGCACCTCACTGCTGAAAGATCCGCTCACGATGGATGTCCTGAGATGGTTGTCAGAACCTGTCGTGCCTACAGGCCAAACCATGAAGCCCAGCTCTCCCAGCATGTAAAGAACCTGGATCCCACTCGCCAACGTTGTTTTTCTGTTTTTTTTCACTGTACCACACAGCCTGTGGGATTTTAGTTCCCCCACCAGGGATTGATCCTGGGGTAGAAAATGGCAACCCACTCCTGTATTCTTGCCTGGAGAATCCACGGACAGAAGAGCCTGGCAGGCTACCGTCCATGGGGTCACAAAGAGTTGGACATGACTGAGCAACTTGGTATGCACGCACCAGGGACTGAACCCAGGCCTTCGGCTGTGAAAGCACAGAGTCCTAACCACTGGACAGCCAGAGAAGTCTTCAAAAATATGGATTCCAAAAAGCAGGTGGCACTGGCCTTCCAGCCTGGGTCCCCGCTGTCTCTCAGCACAGCAACTCTGGGTTCCAGGTCATGAGGACTGTATTCAGGAGGACGAAACAGCCCTAGAATAAGAGCCTCAAGTTCAGGGCTGCAGCCTCAGAGAACTCACGTAGTAGGAAAAACACTGAACTTGGAATCAGAAAATCTGAGTCTGAGGTTGGCTGTCACATTGCGGTGGTTACATAACCTTGTGGAGTCTCAGCTTCCTCATCTGAAAAAGAGACAAATTGCACTCACCTTCAAGAGGAAGTACCTTGTTAATGCTAAGTACTGTATAAACACTGCTTACTATTTCATCATTATGCGTAATACTAAAATCAAATAGAAGCAGAGACTAGGAATCCTGGTTTAATTCTCAGTCTTGCACCAGTGAATGCACAGCAGAGGTCACACCATGCTCCCTACACTGTGAGGTGCGAATAGAGACAATTGTCCCTGGTGGTCTGGGGTTGGGGGGCTTCGGGGGCTGTGGGAATGGAGGTGCCGGATGGCTGGGGTACTCATCAGTGAACGGAGGGCACTGACCTAGGCTTGGGAACAATTGTGTAACATGAATACTGATGCATGGTTAGTTTAGTTCAGTTTAGTCACTCAGTTGTGTCCAGTGCTTTGCGAACCCATGGACCACAGTACACCAGGCTTCCCTATCCATCATCAACACCCGGAGCTTACTCAAACTCATATCCATTGATTTGGTGATGTCATCCAACCACCTCATCCTCTGTCGTCCCTCCTCCTCCCACCTTCAAGCTTTCCCAGCATCAGGGTCTTTACCAATGAGTCAGTTCTTTGCATCAGGTGGCCAAAGTATTGGAATTTCAGCTTCAGCATCAGTTCTTCCAGTGAATATTCAGGACTGATTTCCTTTAGGATTGACTGGTTAGATCTCCTTGCAGCCCAAGAGACTCTCAAGAGTTCAAAGCACCACAGTTCAAATGCATCAATTCTTTGGCACTCAGCTTTCTTTATAGTCCAACTCTCACATCCATACATGACTACTGGAAAAACCATAGCTTTGACTAGACGAACTTTTGTTGGCAAAGTAATGTCTCTGCTTTTCAGTAAGCTGTCTAGGTTGGTCATAATTTTCTTTCAAGGAGTAAGCATCTTTAATTTCATGGCTGCAGTCACCTTCTGCAGTGATTTTGGAGCCCCCCAAAATAAAGTCTGACACTGTTTCCATCATTTCCCCATCTATTTCCCATGAAGTGATGGGACCAGATGCCATGATCTTTGTTTCCTGAATGTTGAATTTTAAGCCAACTTTTTCACTCTCCTCTTTCACTTTCATCAAGGGGCTTTTTAGTTCCTCTTTACTTTCTGCCATAGGGTGGTGTCATCTGCATATCAGAGGTGATTGATATTTCTCCTGGCAATCTTGATTCCAGCTTGTGTTTATTCCAGCCCAGCGTTTCTCCCAGCCCAGCGTTTCTCATGATGTACTCTGCATAGAAGTTAAATAAGCAGGGTGACAATATACAGCCTTGACGTACTCCTTTCCCGATTTTGAACCAGTCTGTTTTTCCACGTCCAGTTCTAACTGTTGCTTCTTGATCTGCTTACAGATTTCTCAGGAAGCAGGTCAGGTGGTCTGGCGTTCCTACCTCTCTAAGAATTTTCCACAGTTTGTTGTGATCCACACAGTCAAAGGCTTTGGCATAGTCAATAAAGCAGAAGTAGTTGTGTCTCTAGAACTCTTGCTTTTTTGATGATCCAACAGATGTTGGTAATTTGATCTCTGGTTCCTCTGCCTTTTCTAAAACCAGCTTGAACATCTGGAAGTTCACAGTTCACTTACTATTGAGGCCTGGCTTGGAGAATTTTGAGCATTACTTCACTAGTGTATGAGATGAGTGCAATTGTGCGGTAGTTTGAGCATTCTTTGGCATTGCCTTTCTTTGAGATTGGAATGAAAACTGACCTTTTCCAGTCCTGTGGCCACTGTGGAGTTTTCCAAATTTGCTGGCATATTGAGTGCAGCACTTTCACAGCATCATCTTTTAGGATCTGAAATAGCTCAAATGGAATTCCATAATCTCCACTAGCTTTGTTCATAGTGATGCTTCCTAAGGCCCAGTTGACTTCACTTTGCAGGATGTCTGGCTCTAGGTGAGTGATCACACCATCGTGGTTATCTGGGTCAGGAAGATCTTTTTTGTACAGTTCTTCTGTGTTTTCTTGCCACCTCTTCTTAATATCTTCTGCTTCTGTTAGGTCAATACCATTTCTGCACTTTCTTAATAAATGAAAAAAAAGAGAGAGAGAGAGAATTCCAATGAATTCTGGTCTTTAAAAGTGTCTCCACATTACCTGTAAAACAACCATCAAAGTAGCTCCTGTTTTCAATTTGATCCTTTACAAAGCACTTTTGTGAACATGGACTTGTGTGATCATTTAAACAAGGGCAAGCAGCTACAGAAGAAGGCGAGTGATGTTCTTGGCCTCCTGTCTCTGTGTCCAGTTAAGAATTATGTCCTCGATATGGCACCTGCCCTGGAATAGAGGTGATGTGGTCTATTCTCATCACCACTCCTATCTATGCAAGCCTCCCCTCCTCAACCCCATCGTGACTTTGCCCTTCCTCCCCGGCTCTCTCACCAGAAGCCGTGAGTGCCCTCCCCAGGTGTTCTCCAGGCCTCACTTGCAAATCCTCAGTGGAGGAGAAAGGTCCCACCCACCACTCTCCAGCAGCTTCGGGGCTTGGTTTCTTCTTTTACTAAAAGACACTGGAGCGAAATGACAGCCAGGTTCTCTGTGGATAAGGGGAGGTGAATTTGCTGGGAACAAGTGTCCAGTGGGTGTTTTCTGAGGTCACTAGAAAAGGAGGCAGAGCAGTTTTTTTCTGTGACTGCTCAACAGCCACCTGACATGGTTCTGCAATCCCACAGAAGGTGTGATGATCATCAGAGAGGTTCAGGACATCTCATTCAGAGCCTGTCATCTAGCAAAGGACGAGGTCCCCTGGCTCAGTACAGCCTCATGTGGCCAGGGTGTCTGGGGACGGTTTGAGCAGCTGTGGCCAGAGAGAGGAGGAGTACAGGGAGAGTTTGAACTCCTCCTCAAGAAAAATCTTCATGCCAAGAGCAAGCCAATGGATGTGAATGACAGAACATCCCCAGGAGCACTGTCAAGCATGCCTCTTCTAGGGCAGGGCAAGCTCATTCAGTAGACTCCCACATTCCAGTCCATTGACCATGACCTGCTTCTTGTTCAACAGCCAAGACCAATAATCACCCAGCTGATCTAGAATTCATGCCCTTTGCTGGATTCCAGGCTCACCTAGCAAGGTTCCCATCACGAGCTGGCTTCCCTTCTGGCTCGGGTATAGGAGAGATGTGTTGACTTCATGTGAATTCTAGTTCCCAGCAGAGAGTGTTCGCAGCAAATTAATGAGTTAGTGTTCTGGTCTAGACTCTAGGAAGTCAGACCTGAACCAGTGTTCTTGGGAGATGGATGTGCTCAAAAATCAGGGGACTGAACTTGCAGTGGGGGTCTTGGCAAATGCTCTAAGTCAGGATCTCCAACCTCCGGGATCAAATGCCCGATTATCTGAGGCGGAGCTGGTGCAATATGAATAGAAATGAAGTGCATAGTAAATGTAACCCACTTAAATCATCCCCAAACTATCCTCCTTCTCCAGCCGTGGAAAAATTATCTTCCATAGAACCAGTCTCTGCTGCCAAAAAGGTTGGGGACCACTTAGTAAGTGATGTCACGTTCTGGGGTCTCCTGGAAGACAGCCGACTTTGCACCCATGGAGACACCCAAGCATTACCATTAGCTGGGCACCCCCTTCTCTATGAACCTGTGTCACTATTTATTTATCTGCTACCACAAGGGAAGACATCACTCCGGGCAGGGGCTATGATCTTATTCATCACTGCACATTCAGAACCTGGCACAGCATCTGCTGCAGAGCAAGGGGTAAACCAATGTCTGCAGGATGGATGATTAAAAATGAATGAATGACTTGAATATAAAGAGAGTGCTTCAAAGAAATGCTTCTGCTTGTACTCTCATCTGAAACCTAATCCAATAATAATTCTTCAACAGTTGTTAGCTCTCAAAAGTAAAAAGAACCAGACAGGAGACAATTGCAGCAATATTTTTGAAAACAGAAAACTGACTCATTCTATGCTTGGACAGGAAGAAATCAGGACCAGCACAATTATAACATCAGAATTCAAAAAAGTGTAGCACAGTCCATCACTGGAGGTGGAGGATGAACAGGCAGCTAGAAGGAGGAAGATTGACTGAGTCTGCTTAAGAAGGATGCTCTCCTTGATTTGACCCCAGGCAAGAAGTCTCTCCCATCTTCCCTGGCACAAGACTGGAGGTTTATTCTCTAGGGTAAAGCAGAACGCCTCTGGGTGAAGCGGGATTGACGTGACACCAATCAGGATGGGCTTTCGTATTCTGAGAAAAGCAAAGCTAAGTAAACACACCAGATATCAAAGCCCCCAGATCTATTTCCCAACTTGATTCAAGAGTTGGTCCTAAGGAACCTGAATATCTCCAAAAGGAAAAAATACTGACAGGGGGTCTTGCACTGAAATGGTCCAGACACAGCGTCCTCCAGAGAGCCTGAGAGCTGTCAGGCCCCATCCTCGGGGCCCAGGCTACCAGGTGTCTGAGGAGCGAAAGCAAACAGAAGTGAAGATAAGCATCTTGGAGGAAACGGAGGCTATACAGGGAGAAGAAACCGCAGATGAAAGGATACTGCCAAAACAGTGAGACTTAGAATGAGAGATGGGGGTCCTTGGAAATTAAAATAGGAAAGCAAAACCAAAAATCTCAGAAGAAAGTGTGAAAGAAAATGCTGAGGAAATCTACAGGCGCATAGACGAAAACACAAAAAGATGAAATTGGGAGAGAAAAGATAAGGAAATGAGGGCTTTCTGAGTTTCAAATTCTAAGTGAGAGGAATTCCAGAGGGAAGGAATGGACTAGGAAGAAGGAAACCATCAAAGAAATGTGGCAAGAACATTTCCCAGAATGCAAGGCGATGATGAAAAGAACTGCCTCTCTGGGACATCCCTGGTGACCCAGGGGTTAAGACTATACTATAATGCAGGGGGCGCTGGTTTGATCTGTTCTGAGTGAACTAAGATCCCACATGCCAGGAAGAACAGCCAAAAACTTAAAAAAGAAAAGAGCTGCTTCATGTCTAGCACAACAGGTATAAATATTTCTGCACCAACCGGGCCCCATTTCTCTGAAATTTCAGAACACCACGGACAAAGGGAGGGTCTCATTTGTTTTCAGAAAGGAAAGAGAGGATGGGTGAAAGGTCCAGGCGTGAAACCTGCTGTGGACATCTCAACAGGGCGATGGAAAGGTGAAAGAAAACCAAGACATCCGTGTAATGTTCTGAAGGAAAACGATCTTCAATCTAGAGTCCTATATGTGGCCAAGCTGTCAATCAAGTAGAACAGAGTTATCTTCACATGAGCAAAGTCTCAAAAAATTTACTTCAAATGCTCTCTTTTCCAAGAAATAGCTGCAGAATGTGTCCCTCCAAAGTGGAAGCATGAACCAAGAAAGAAAAATGCAGGAGACACAGGAAACAGGGGATGCAATCGGGGGTGGGGGCAGTGGGAGGGTGGGGGTTGAAAGAAAAGAGATGCCAGGGGCTAACTGTGCACCAGTAGAGAGGAACCCATCCGGACCGAAGGGAGTGGACGGCTCCCAGCAAGATCTCTCCAAGAGACAAAGAGGCTCAGGTGGCAAAAAATCTGCGTGCAGTGCAGGAGACTTGGGTTCGATCTCTGGGCTGAGAAGATCTCCTGGAAGAGGAAATGGCAACCCACTCCAGTATTCTTGCCTGGAGAATTCCATGGATGGAGGAGCCTGGTGGGCTACAGTCTCCCAGGTCCCAAAGAGTCAGACATAACTGACTTTCACTTCACTTCACATAACTGGGCATTTTGAGAAGAGACTGAAGCTGTAGGTGAAGACATTTTCTTGGGATTGTTGATGAGAGCAAAGAAAACCAAGAAAATTAGTGATGCCAATAAAAGGTTGTGCAGGAAATAAAAAGTAATCTGATTTACTGCATGGATCAGCTATGAGTAGAATTTTATAGTCATGATAACATTGAATCTGAGTATTTATTGAAAAAATACCTATTGGGAGCATGGAAGATGGGAAGAGTGTGCACAGGTGGTAGGGATGGGGAGGATGGAACTTATTAAAAAGTTCCATCTCCAGTGGTAGTCTCTAAGGATTACTACAGACATATTACCTAGGTTTTCGAGGTGGCTCAGTGGTAAAGATGGAGAAGGAAATGGCAACCCACTCCAGCACTCTTGCCTGGAGAATCCCAGGGATGGCGGAGCCTGGTGGGCTGCCGTCTATGGGATCACGCAGAGTTGGACACGACTGACGCGACTTAGCAGCAGCAGCAGCAGTGGTAAAGAATCCATCTGCCAAACAGGAGATTTGGGTTCCATCCCTGGATTCGGAAGATCCCCTGGAAAAGGGAATGGCAGCCCACTCCAGTATTCTTGTCTGGAAAACCCCATGGACAGAAAAGCCTGGTGGGCTACAGTCCATGGGGTCCCAAACAGTCAGACGTGACTTAGCAACTGAACACACAGGCAGCCCTTACACAAGGGGTAAACCTACAGGGAAAAGATAGCCAAACAAGAGGAAAGATGGGAGGTTCTGGGAGAAGGGGGAGGAGGAGGTCTGACTTTTTCATATCAAACTAGTTAGAACAATGTGATGCTTTGAATAAAGGCATCTGCAACTTTAATAAAACCAAAACTGAAGGTTGAGATCAACGAGGCAATGTATTCTGTCTACCGAGAAATTCCTTTCAGCCACTAGATGGTGCTATTGGCCCCTTGTGGAATTTGCCAGTGCCGGTCCAGGGCTTGCTGGTCAGTAATTCTACTGGGTTTTCCCAGAATAAAGTGAGATTTATTCCCAGAATAATGGGAGATTTGATCAATAAACTTAAGAAAGAAGTAAAGTTGTTTTTTCTCTTTTATCTTCAAAGAGTATCCCTCTTTGTGGAGCAGGAGAAAAAAAAATCATTCACTCCTAGTGTTGCAATAATTGAAAGCTGGATGCTGGGGACAAAATCCAGACTCCTCTGGCAGTTGAGTGCCCTAGCTCCTAGGTGCACAGGTGCTGGCTCAATAAAATCAACTGTGTAGGCAACTGGTAAATGTCGACCTGGGTCACTTGGGCCCGAATTCAGGAGTAGGAAATTCAGGGACGGGAAGCTGATGTTGGAAAAGCTGAAGCTACAGTTCTGTTACAACTGGAATTCCATGAAAGTCCATGAAAGGTATCCTGGGATTCTCACCCAACAGTGGGTGTTTACCCGGGGAAGCAGGGCCACAGGCCTGGTGATCAGGCAGGAGCAGGAGGCACACAGCGGGACCTGCAGAGTGGCTAGTGTGTCTGGTAGGCAGAGCAGTGGCCTTTCCCCTCGGCTCCACTGTCCTCGATTGCTCTGGCTCTGAGTAACCAGGGAGCTGTGGGCACATGTTTCTTATCCCCCTGCAGTGTTGAGCACAAGCACTTTTCATGAGATGAGTACCATTACATAAATACTTTACTAACAATGGAATGATACAGCGTCCGCTCTGATTTATTGACACCCTCAGCCTTTCGCGGTGTGGCTGCCACAGCTGACATCCTGATCACAATTTTCAGTCCACTTCTGCACCCACCTCTGCCTCCTCCTCCTGTTACTGAGTCCAAGCTCTCTTGGCTCGCCACAAGATAAGTCAATGAATCTGAGACAAGGTGTTAGGATCAGGGAGGGACTTTATTTAGGAATCATCTGACTACGAAGATGGCAGGCTAGCACCTCAAAATAACCATCGTGCCAGGGCCTGGTTGCCAGGTTCTTTTATGGATCAGAGATGGGAGGAGGTGAAGAAACAAAGCAAAAAGACTATTTGATCCTTGCAGCTGTCCCCTAGAATGGCAGGGAAATGTGCTAGTTTCCCTTCCTTACAGTCCTTCACAGGTGGGTGGCTCAGGTTATCTCCCTGAGGCAGGACATTATAATAATGAAAAAGGGTTAAAGTTACAGAAGCGGATCCAGTGGGAATTTAAAATTAACCCTACCCGGTCATCCTCCCCCACCCCCAGGCATGAGCGCAGTCCCAGGTCTGATTTCTTCTTTCCCTCTCTGCCCTCCTCCAGGTGTCTAAACTGGCCTCAGAGTTCCTGCTCCTCTCCATAGATGGCATACCAAAATCCACGCCTCTGTCCCCAACTCCCTCAACCCCAGGCACCCACTCCCTCCTCTTCTCAACAGTTTCAAGTGGGCAACTCAGCTAGCCTTTGGTGTGAAATCACGCTCTGCATCTATGCTTTCCAGCGCCCTGCTCCTCCTGCCTTTAGTATTCCCATCAGCAGACTCAGCGTTTGCTGAATGAGAGGATGCTGGGCACTGGGAATTTCTAGGATTTGAAAAAGCAAAGTCGCCCCACCTCTACAAGGAACTTGTAGATTGCATGTGGAGAGGAAAGCCAGGAAACGGAAGCCCCAGCAGACAGTGATCAGAGCCTTAGGGAGAGAAGTATAAGGGGTACCGTGTACTCAGGAAGAGGCAGGTCTCAGGGTCCCCAGAGAGTCTAGGAAGCTTAGCCCGGCTTAGCTCCAGGCCCAGCTCTGCTCCCTGGTCCCCTGATAGGCACTGATGTCTGCTGAATCTTTCTTGGCTGCATCTCTCTCAAACCCTAGTGTTCATGAGAGTTACTTGGGGTGTGTGTGTGTCTGTGTGTCTGTGTGTGTATGGGCGCGCGCTAAGTCACGTTAGTCATGTCCAACTCTTTGCGACTGCATGAACTGTAGTCTGCCAGGTTCCTCTGCCCATGGGATTCTCTAGGCAAAAATACTAGAGTCACTCGGGGGATCTTATTAAAGTGAAATTTCTCTTAGAGCAAGACTAGGGTGGAGCCTGGGATTCTGCGTTTCTTACATGGGTCCTGGGAGTGGTGCTGATGCGGCTGGACTGTGACCACACTGTGCATCCTCAAGTCCCATGACCCACTGCCTTTGTCACCACAGGGCAGCTTCTGGGCGGAGCCTACAAATGTGCTTCCAGCCCCTTATCCTAGACCATGCCACATGGGAAGCTGTGCAAGCTTGGGAACCAGGTGCTCAGAGGTGACCCCAGCAAATGCGGTCTCTGCCATGGTGGGGGATCACCAAATAGGTGCTCACTGAAATGAGTGAATGAGTGAATAATATGCAAACCACCTCCAGGAAAATCTTCACAGAAATGGCTTTCATAATTCTCTGTGATTCAGAAATCTTCAACAGATACTTTCCATCTGTGGAGTAAAGTTCAAATTCCATAGCTTGGCATGCAACATCCTTGTGAGAAGCAGCGTTCCATCCATCATGTTACTGTATTAGTTTGCTAGGGTCCCTCTAACAAAACGCCCCAGATCTGGAGGCTTCAACAATAGAAATTTCCCACAGTTCGGAAGGCTGGAAATCTAGGATCAAGGTGTGGGCAGGTTCAGTTTCTCCTGAGGCCTCTCTCCCTGGCTTGCAGACAGCTGTCTTCTCCCTGAGTCTTCAAACAGCCTTGACTATGCTTGTGTGTCTCCCTGTGTGTCAATTTCCTCTCTTTATAAAGACCCAGTCCCCGTTGGATTGGGGCCTATTACAACAGATGCATTTTAACTTAATCACCTCTTCAAACGTCCTGTCTCTAAAGACAGTCACAGTCTGCAGGACTGGGGCTTAAGGTTTCATTATCTGAATTTGGGGCAGAGACACACAATTCAGCACCTAGCAGTTAGAAATATGACTGCTAATCTGACAAAACTGGGTTCTAAAATTCACTGTTAAAAGCTGTACCAATGAGGGACTTCCCTGGTGGTCCAGTGGTTAAGACTTTGCCTTCCAATGCATGGGGGTGCAGGTTCAGTTCCTGGTGGGGTAGATAATATCCCACATGCCTCAGGGCCAAAAAACCGGAACATAAAACAAAAGCAATATTGTAACAAATTCAATAAAGGCTTTAAAAAATATATTGCTTTTTTGAAAAAAAATTCTGTGCCAGTGAGAGGATACTTCTCTTGTTTGAGCCTCCTTTTCTCATCTGAGAATGATGATAACACTACCCCCGTCAGGAGGTTATTAAGAAGCTTAAAAGCACTGTCTTCTGTGAAGCAGAAGAGTTTAGCACATAGTAGTCACACAGTCAATTACAGCCACCTGTCATCACTTCTCACACTTCACCTGCCCTTCAGGCCAGTAGCAATATCTCCCTCACTGTGGGTCCCTGAGCACTTACCTTCCCTAGGTTTTTTTTCATTCAAGCCTCTTCCTCATATTCCAGTTCTAGTCTTCGTGCTCCATTTCTCCTGCAATCAGAGAGCCTTCCGCCCCCAGGCTCTGTTACTGTTATGATCAATTCTACACACCATTCCATCAATTAGCACCTGGGAATTAAAATCCCAAGTTGTTAATTTGTCTGCACATAGGCTGATCCTCCCAAATAGATTGTTAGGTATTTTAGATCAAAGCTCATCATTATATATTTTAGTGCTTATCAAAGTGTCCCAAATGTAATGGACCTTAACTTACATACAGTCTATATTCATTCATTGAATATATACATATATATATATATTAGCATTATATATATATGGCTTCCCTGGCAGCTAAGCTGGTAAAGAATCCACTTGCAATGCAGGAGACCCCAGTTCGATTCCTAGGTTGGGAAGATCCCCTGGAGAAGGGATAGGCTACCCACTCCAGTATTCCTTGGCTTCCCTGGTGGCTCAGTTGATAAAGAATCTGCCTGAAATGAGGGAGACCTGGGTTTGATCCCTGGGTTGGGAAGATCTGCTGGAGGAGGGCATGGCAACCCACTCCACTATTCTTGCCTGGAGAAAGAAAATGGACAGAGTAGCCTTGTGGGCTCCACAGGGTCACAAAGAGCTGGACATGACTGAAGTGACTAAGTACACATGCATGCACGCGCACACACACACACACACACACACACACACAATGTATATATGGGGAGTAGTGGTTTTAGCATAAAGAAACCATGAGAAAGAGACATATCACTGACTGATACATATCTGCTATTTATGGATGGGCTGGATGCACAAATAATGTATGAAGAATTCTCCTGACATGAGAGAAAAATACTTAAAATATTTGTCTTAGAAGAGTCTTAGTTAGGACTTCAGAGTATAACTCAACACACTCTTTTAATTAATATTTTATCTGGCTGGAAATATTTATGAGACATTACCAGCCTCATAAATGCAAATGGAATTTCTATAAATAGGAGAAAAAATAATTTCCTGTGTGTCATACTCTGAAGAGAAAACTTTAATTGTGAATTCATCTATTGCTCGATAGAGGAAGGTAAGAAGCAAGGAAGGGTGCACAGAGGCAGTGGCTCTGTGCACTAATTACCACGACAACACATGAGAATTTTCCATTGCTTTTGAACACTGGCCTCGTCAGTTTCAGACAATGAAGGATGCACTTATACCTTCCAAGCCCCCTGAGTAGTTCTTCAATTGTGTCCCCCATGCTCAAATGTCACCTGTGTTCTTTGAAGGATTTGAGCATGAAAAAGTCAAGGTTCACCTCAACCTGTAACAAGCAGTCAGGAACAGAATCCTATTTCTCTTGTTTCAGGTCTAGGCTGAGAATTGGACCCAGGTTCTCTGCCTCCTGGCCCAAGGTCTATCACTGTGAGAACATTTACAAAATAAAATGGTATTACCCTACATTCTGCTTCACAATAAGCCAGGCTTCCCCCATCAGGACAGAAGAAATTCCATGGTCTTTTTGCTGAACCCAGGACAGAACATCTCCTGGGCTCAGGACATGCTTAAAGTGTGTGTCATGTGGTCCACAGAAGTATACCATCAAGACCTCTTGGAGAACTAGAAAATGAAGGACTGAAGAATTTTCTTCTCAGAGCGATAAACCATAAGATCAACCTGTGATGGATGAGCAGGAAGACAGGCTACATCCACTAAAGATGAGATTTCCTGGTTAGTCAGAACCACAGCAGCCTCACTCAATAATGACCCTGTGCGGAGAGAGGAGAGGGAGGTCCAAGAAACCTACCTGGCTGCTCTGAGCTCTGTTGCTGGGGAGGGTGCCGGGACAGTGGGCTGTGTGCACACTGATCCAGGGCAAGAGGAGCTTCCATCAGGTTGCCATGGTGAGACTAAACTGCCCAGCCGCTGCCGTGTAGCTGCGCTTACAGGAGGAGACAGGTTTGGTGCATCCAGCCCCAAGCATTTGTCACCTCTTTGTAATTAATAAACCAGGTTTCTTGTTTTTGCCAGTATTCACTTGATAAATATTCATGGAAGAGCGGTGTGAGGTGCTGGGGGCACAGCAGAGTACAGGACAGAGTCTGCCCTATAGACGCTGGTCTCATGCACCTGATTGGGTGCACCTGTTCCCAAGGTGGGGAGACACTCTCAGGGTCTAGGGCAAGCGTGTGGGTCCCCAAAGGCTGGGCAATGGCAGAGATGGGCTAGGGAGCCCCCCTCCCCTCCATGGACCAGTCCTGAGAGAAGCCTGCAACCCCTGCCCAGACAGCAGCCCTGCTTTTCCAGGGGGTCTGACATTCCCAGGGGTCTTCCCTAAAACTCACAGAAGTTACAGACCCGGAAGGCAGGGGCTCATCTTTCCCCAAGGTGAGGAGGAAACCTAAAAGGGAAGGAAGGGAGGAGGCTGTCGAGTGATGACTCTTCGTCTGGACTGCTCCAAAGGAAGGCTTCCTGCTACTCCTACCTGGCCTGGCCACCTGCCTCCAGCGAGGGCGAGAGGACCGCCAGTGATGCGCAGCCAGCCCAGGAGCTAGATCCGCCCCATCTCCAGCCCGTGAGTCACGGGGACCCCCGGACCCTCACTCCACCCACCGGAGCAAGGACTCGGGGCTGTGGATGCTGCGCCAGGACTCTGGCCCCTCCAACATCCCAAGGAAAGCCTCCCGCTTGCTAGGTTCCCATCTAAGAAGTGCGACTAAATTTTGCCAGCAGCCCCCCAACGCACCGCGGAGTGGAAGAGCAGCCCCTCCAAAGCTGAACCAAGATTTCTGCTCGCCTAGTTTCTTCCTTCTTGCGGTCTGCTGCACCGCACCCACTAAACACGCGCGCTCTCACGCGTGCACACGCTCCCACACACGCACCTGCGCGCGCGCATGGATCTCGGCCCTTGGCACCTGCACGACCAGAAGCACAATCCCGCTCCCCCCTCCCCCACCCCCGTACCGTCACCAGGGGTGGCAGGGAGGTGGCGAGAGTCTTAGGAGCGGCGGGGGGCACGGAGGGAGAGAGGCCGGCGGGGAACCGAGCGCAGAGCCGCCAACCGCCCCTCGCACCGGGTCTCGCTCCGCCTTCCCCATCCGATTCATTCAGAACTGATGGTGTCCCCAACACGTCGCAGGGAACCCCCGCCCTGCCGCGCCCCGCCACCCCCCACCGAGTCGCCTGTGGTCCTTTACAAAGGTTATTACACGTTGTTACACAGATTCACTGTACAGGGGGCAGAGATGTGTATAAGAGACAGGAAAAGAGCTGCTTCATGTCTAGCACAACAGGTATAAATATTTCTGCACCAACCGGGCCCCATTTCTCTGAAATTTCAGAACACCACGGACAAAGGGAGGGTCTCATTTGTTTTCAGAAAGGAAAGAGAGGATGGGTGAAAGGTCCAGGCGTGAAACCTGCTGTGGACATCTCAA
>SJYC01026875.1:0-42892 GCA_006408675.1 Madoqua kirkii
TTGTTACACAGATTCACTGTACAGGGGGCAGAAGGGGAGGAGGAGCCGGGGAGAGAAGAGGGCGGAGGGGAAGGAGGGGGGAAGGACGGAGGGAGGGAGGGAGAGAGACTGAGCGCCTCCCGCCGCTGTCGCTGGAGAAAGGGAGTGACTAGTGGCTGAGACTGGAGGGGGCTGGCGAGAGACGGGATGGCTTAGAAGCCTCTGCCCACAGGACCCACGCAGGGAGAGGCTCTCCGCAGAGTCCGAGGCAGCCCGTGATGGCTGGTGCTGGAGGGTCCCCTCCAGGGCCCTGAGCGCCCCTCCACCGCCTCGGAGGGACACCCCAGAAGTTAGCATCAGTGGGACTTGGAAGCTCCGATCTCAACAAGTAAGTTGTCTTCTTTCCTCCTCCATTTTCCCCCAGCTCACCGGTTCTGGAAGGCGGGGTGCACGCTCCCAGGGTGCCCACTGTCTGGGAGGAGCTGGCTTCCCCCTCACCTGGCAGTCCTGGGAGCCAGCTGCAGGGACTGGGAAGGGCTTTGGATGGGTCCAAAGTTCAGCCAGGAGAGCTGAGCTCCCCAGAACAGGCAAGCTACCCTGGGCTGGGAGCTTAGCCTTCAGAGGGCTGTGAACTTGGCTGTTCTGTTCTAGAGCAGGATACCCAGGTTCCCAAAGCCCCCATCGGCTGGGTAGGGGAGAGGCCAGAGCAATGGGAAGGGGTCATCTCTCCTCCCACATCCCCGGCAGCAGCTCTGCTTTCAAGTGGGGGTGTGAAGAGTCCTGACAGGGCAGTGAGCCCAGATCCTTGGCTTAATCTTGCTTTCTTTCAATTCTGGCCAAATTGGCAACAGGGCTTTGCTGATTCTACCCGCCTGCTGCCCTGGTCACTTCCTGTGAGCCTGCCTGTCTCTTTTTAAACATCTTTCAAACTGTTCAGAAAGGCCAGGGGTCAAAGCTTCAAGGTCAAGTTTAGGGACTAGAGAGTGGCATCCTTATTCCCGTGCTCTCCAACCCTGAGTGTCTCTCTGAAGACCTGTGGCGCACCCCCTATCCCCACCAACCAGGGCTCTCCTCCCCGGCCTGTGGGGCAGCCTATGCACTGCCAGCTCCTTGGACCAGCTCTGGCCCCCAGAGTTCCAGGGCTCGTGCCAGGCATCGGGTCAGGCAAGGCCAGCCCAGCACCTGTTCTGGGAGTCCCTTCAAATGCCAGCAGATCCGCAGGCCCTTGGGTGTTGGCTTTATGTCACTCGGTGCCCAGCTCTCTGCCCTCTTCTGAGCCTTTTAACAGAGCAGGTACCAACATCCTCATCCTACAGGTGAGAAAAGGCAGCTTAGCGAGGCCACGTAGCTTACCGAAGGTACCCACCTTACAGGTGAGAGACACCAACATGTATCACTATTTCATCACTAAGCTATGCACTGTAGGGCTTTTTGCTTCACAAACTACTTCTCCATGTGGGAGGGAGTCAGTGAAAAGACGCTAATATTTAGGAACCAAGTCCTGAGCTAGACAGATTCCTGTACATTCTCCTGGACTCCAGTCCTCTGATGTGTTCATCTCACCTGGTTAGAGGAGAGGCCGAACCATGGAGTGCTCTGAGCGCTAGGAAGTAGCAGAGCCGTTAACCTCCCGATGCTTGTCCTCTGGCTTCAAATCCAGATGGTTTCCACCGTCAAACACCAAGCCGGAAAGGTGTTTGGCCTTCCCACATCCACACTTTTCTCAAAACCCAGGAGTAAATCCCATCAAATGACTGGCTGAGTCCCTGGGGCTTCCTAGAATCTGGTGGGAGAACAAAGTGGGCCTTGGAGAGAAAGCCCCTTGGCTGGACTCTGATGTGAGAAGCCTGGTGGGCCTGACTGTGATTTTCAACTATTGATCCAGCCTGAAATGGCCTCACTCCAATGTGGAGGCATGAGGCAGGGACCTCAGAGGAAGTCCTGGGTTGCATGTGGGGGACGCTTCTTGGCAATAATATCAAGGAGTCTGGAATGCTTCCTGTGTGACCTGAAGCATTTTAGGTACGTGATGAGCTTCTGTTTTTCTTTCTCCATTCAGTGCTTTTCACACTATTCCTCCCAGCCTCCCTTGACCTCACGGCATCCCACCCCCCTCCACCATGCTGAACCCACACAATCTGAAACTAACTTCACTTGGAACCTAAGGCTAGAAAAAAGACAAGCATTCTCTTACCTGAGAAGGAATGTTTGGGGGCTTTATCAAGTGTCCACTACTTCTCAGTCTCTCTTCATTAATCACTAGATTGATAATAAATTGTTACATCAGTATCAATAATAATAAATTGCCACATCAGTATCAATCAGCACCAGGGCCACTGAGGAAAGAGGAAGCATCCCAAGGAGAAATGGTCTGTGCTTTCCGCAAAAACACAGGGCTCCCCACCTCCCCAAACTGTGTTCTAGATTCTCTGTCGCTCTTGGACAGAGAGAGCATCACTCAGATACAGGCTCTTCTGTCTGCACAGCAGCCCGCCGGCATTAAGCAGAGATGGGTGAGCTCCGGCAGGCAGCAGCAGGAGGAGGTGAGGATGAAATGGGAGGGAGAGAAGCCCCCCGCCCCCCCCCGCCCCGCTCCCACACTGTCCCAGGGTGTCCCGGGAGCCCCCTGCTGCCTTCTCTGACCACAGAGTCAGATCCCAGTGGGACTCCCCGCCTTGGGCTCCCCTGAGTCCTTGGGCACATCCTGAGCCAGGCAGAGCTCTTTCCTCTGTGGGTCCAGCGGAATCAATGTGGTCCTGTCACCAGCATTCTCCTACCCATCAGGATGTACCACGGGAACCCTCTGGGGCTTTCTCCCTGAGTCTGCCTGGGTTTCCTATCCAGGAGACACTAAAGGTGCCAAGCTGGCTCTTGAGGATGCTGAGTGCAACACAGACAGTGGGGGCACCGTCTTTCTCCCTCCTGTCTGCTCCCTAAATGGCCAGGCTTTCCATGACTCAGGTGGTCAAAGCCATCAGTGACATCTTATGCATTCACATACTTGAAAACTGCACCCAGGTCTGTTTTTTATTTGTTTGTTTGTTTTAAAATCAGTTCAGCAACCATTGATTTGATCTCCTAGCATGTGCCAGGAATAATTAATTTTTGAAAACCTTGGAAAATGATCGTTCGGGCAGGAAGAGTTATGCTTTCCACTTAGGAGAATGTTAGCAGAAGTTTGCATTTTCTGAGCAACCCTGTTTGAATATTTAGGCTGCAGATGGGAGGGTGATGGAGAGAAGGGTGGGGCACAGGAAACCATTAGGTGGTTGGAAGGAGCCATTTTTAGATGAAATTTTTACCGTGTCAGAGCTATAGTCGGGTCGCTGAGAACTGGGGGGCCATCCTCAGATGTCTAGAAGACCGGTCAGCAGTGAAGGAATTGTTCTGTTTTTCCTAAAGATTAGAAGAATGGGAGTTCAAACATGAAGGATTCCAGGGAGACATTTGGAAAAGAAAAACAAACTGAATTATTTCTCTAAGAGACCTGTGGAGTGGCTTTCTCTGGACTAATTGTAAAACAGAGGGGACAGCTTCCCCTTGCTGAGCCCTGGCTGCTGAGGGACTGGGTACTGGCCTCTACCAGGGCACCCCAGCTATCTGGTGCCTCCTACCTTGACATTCTGATAAGTGAGCTATTCTAGTCCACAGAGCACAGGATGGCAGTTAAACTTGCCAAGGGCTGTGCTGAGCTAAATGTCAGAGCCAAACCTTTAACTCATGACCCTGGAGATCCTGGCTTGCGCATCCGTTAGGTTCCGTCATCACTCCAGACCAGAGCAGGCTGAAGGACAGAGGTTGGGGATGTCTGATCGGTCTGGCAGATGGCAACAGCACTTCCTGGTCAACAAGGTCAACCCGTATGGTGGCCAGGGAGGTTGGTGGGGAGAGTGAAAGGGAAGTGGAGGGGGTTCAGAGAGAGATGGTGGCAAGGACACGCTTGCAGGCTCCCGTTCTCACGTCCTGAGTCTTGCTTGTTTGGGATTGCGTATTCAGCTTGCCCTTGCACCCTCTTTTACATCTCAGGTTCCCAGCTGTAAGCTCTGGAAGACCCTAATGCTACCACCCTGTGTGATTTCTTGCTGCTCATCAATGGAGGGAAAGTCAAGAGCAGAGAAGTGCCATCCAGGACTGAACCTGTGCCCCTCGTCCTGTGCTTAGACTCTGCTCCCCTCCCAAGGTTGGGCTGTTGAGTGCTTGATACCCAGAGCCTGGCTGGGAGGAGAGTCATAAGACCAGCAGGGACAAGATGCCCCCTCTGCCCAAGGACGCTGCCCTCCAGCAGGGTATCAGGTCCACAGATGCCCAGGTGCAAGACATCTTACAAGCAAGGCTATGACAGCTGGCACTCCTGGGCTATCAAAGATGACCCTGTCAGACATCAGGGGACACAGACCCCCACTCCCCCAGCCCCAAGTCAGGTTGCCTCCGTCACTTCGGAAAGTGCCCTTTATTGTATGGACTTAAAAAGTCTGTCATAGATTGCTGCAAAACTGTGTATGGAGCTCCTGTCAGAGGCCAGACCTTGTGCAGGAGCTGGTGATGGAAGAGTGGTTCATTTGCCTGCCCTGGCCAGAGCTCTCTCTCTCCTGGACTAACTGCGGGAGGTGGACATGCCAAGCACCGGGGGGGACAAGAGGAAGACACTAGACAGATACAGGGGCCAAGAGGTCCAAGGACCAAGGATAGCTTTCCAAGGGGCTCCATAAACCACATGGCCTGGATCACTGTGCCTTTATAGTAAGTTGAGAAATTCAGTAAACTAGCTACTTTCATTTTATTCTGTTTCAAAATGGATTTCTGTATTCTAGTTCTTTCACCCTTCCATCTAAATTTCAGAATAATTTTCTCTGTATCTACAAAAAATCTGTGGGATGTGGATTAAGAGTGACATGAAATCTATATGTCAGTTTGAGGAGACTGGCATCTTTACTGTGTTGTCTTTTCATCCGTGAATACTGTATGTGTCTCCACTTTTTCAGGTGCTCTTTGATTTCTTGCGTTGGTAGTGCCGCTTCAGTCGTATCCAACTCTTTGCGACCCTATGGATCATAGTCTGCCAGGCTCCTCTGTCCATGGGATTCTCCAGGCAAGAATACTGGAGTGGGTTGCCGTGCCCTCCTCCAGGGGATCTTCCCGACCCAGGGATCAAACTCGAGTCTCATACACCTGTCCGCATTGGTAGGCGTTTTCTTTATCACTCAGCGCCACCTGGGAAGCCCATTTTGTAATTAACACAGTTCTTTTTGATCTGCCAGCAACTAACGGTGTGACTCAGACCTTCATGTTACTTTCTGTGAAATGGGTATAATGACATAGTGAAGAGCAAGTAAGACAGATTTATTTCCCATAGACTGATTATCTTCTCTGTTTTTCTTTTCTTCTTCCCAGCTCTTGTTCTGATGCCTGCCCCCCATCGACTCTCATCTCATCACTGCGTCTTTTCCTTTCCTCCTTTGTGATCTTCATGCTCAGCTCCTTACTCTTCAGCACTTTCTGTCTCTCTTATTCTCGCCGCTTCTCCTGGTCACTAATCCTTCTGTGATGTTCCTCTTGTTCCTGTTTATTGCATCACACGGGGAGCTCACTTTTCCTTGCTTTCCTCAGACATGACAAGCCATCCTATGGCCAGTCAGTCTGGATTCACGTCCAGACGTATGACAATAGCTTTGAGACAGTTTATTCATTCTCCCCTATCCCTGTATTTCTTCATTTATAAACAAGGGGAGCAGGACTTATGTCACATCTGTTCTGAAGTGGTTAAATGAGTATAAAGCATTTAGAGGGCTTTCCAGGTGCCTCAGCTGGTCAAGAATTTGCCTACCAGTGCAGGAGATGTAAGAGACTTGAGTTCGATCACTGGGTCAAGAAGATCCCTGGGAGAAGGGCATGGCAACCCACTCCAGTTTTCTTGCCTGGAGAATCCCACGGACAGAGGAGCCTGGCAGGCTACAGTCCATGGGGTCACAAGGAGTTGGACAAGACTGGGCAACAGAGCACACAGCATTTAGAGTATATTCTGGTGCACGATACGAGCCCAGTGGGATTCAACGATTATTATTGTCTCGCTCTGAGTCTCTGGTCTTTTCTCAGTGGCCCTCTCACTTTCTGTCATTGTCCCATCTTTTTCACTTGTATATAAGTCTATTTGTATTCACATTATATTGCTTTCTTGATACCGTCTTCTCCGTGCTACTGTATCTCACATTGTCTGATCGTCATTGATAAATTGGCACCAACCCAGGAAATCTGTCCTTGGGGTTGTTGAGAGGAAACAAGTGGCTTTTCATTTTGATTTAATTATTAATCTGCTTTATTATTTAAGGCAGACAATATCCTCACAGTGCGATTTATGGCGAAAAGGATGTATTATCACGATTCTGCTAACTTTCAGAGAGCTGGCCAGCTTAAAAGGGGAAAGTACTGGAGAGACACAAATGTGGGGAAAATGTAAAAGCAATTAATTTGATTTTCATGGTTTTTATTTGTGATTTTTCATACATCTACTCCAGGGGGCCGGGAGGGTGAATTTGGGTTGTGACCAGTGAGCCATTGCAGAGTGTTCAGATGAATGGATGTTAGGATGGTCTTCCTAGGTGGCACTAGTTGGAAAGAACCTGCCTGTCAGTGCAGGATCTCCTGCATTGTAAGACACAGGTTCAGTCCCTGGGTTGGGAAGATCCCCTGAAGGGGACATGGCAACCCACTCCAGTATTCTTACCTGGAGATTCCCCATGGACAGAGGAGCCTGGCAGTTACAGTCCGTGGGGTCACAAAGAGTCAGTCATGACTGAAGCAAATTAGCACACACAGATGCAAGGACCCACAAGGGCCCACAGCAGCAAGCCAAGGAGGCTCAAATGTTCCATCTTAAGCAAATGAGAACCTCAGTTACAACTGCAGTTCCATAGATGCACAGCCCAACAGTTAGGTACTTACAAAATGTTAAATTGCTTGAGAGGTACATGTGATTATGCCTTTCAAATCCATAATCCATACATCGAATTAGTCCTGATTTTTGCCCTTTTAAAAGTTAATGGATGTGTTTTTGTCTCTATTTCCACCAAAGGATTGAACTCCTTACTCAAATGCCAGATCTGTCCACTCTCAATTCAGATGAGAATTCCATTTTCCGTTAAAAACCCCTCAATGAAACACCATTTAATCTTTTTCTCTTTGCTTATTATCTGTATCATGAACTCCTTGTGTTTTTGTGTCTTTAATGACCAATTAAGTTAGAATTAGTCTACTGTGCTTCAAATAAGATACATGTTCCTCTCCAGTTATCCAAAAGTAACACATAAGTTTATTTCTTCCTTGGAATCGTGGAGGAGTCCCACCCTCCTCCCCCAACCCCACCACCAAAGATACAGTCTGAATGAGATGCTAGTCTGGGCTGCCTGAGGTTCTGAGGGTCCAGCTCACCCATTTTACATCCAGAAACCCTTTCTCTGTGCAGCCAAGGGCCAGGGGCACTTGGAGACCTACTGTTAAACCTTCTAGCATTTGTTTTACCCCAAACATTGAAGGCCATTTCCATGTCTCCAGCGTCATCATCGTGGGAGTGACTTAACCAGCATGTGTGTGTCCTTGGACAATTAGCCAACTACAAAGTGGGACTAAGGTCATTAGATTCTCTTGAGCCAGTCCAAGAGTTCTGAAAAGGCCCCATGGAGATGCCTATTACCATCATTATCCCATAAAAAGTCCATGTAATAATAACACTGGTATTATTTCACTCTTCATGCCTGCCCTTCCTACTCCTGCTCAGTCGTGTCTGACTCTTTGCAATCCCCAAGCAAGAATACTGGAGCAGGTTGCCGTTTCCTCCTCCAGGGGATAGTCCCGACCCAGGGATGGAACCCACATCTCTTGTGTCTCCTGCACTGGCAGGTGGATTCTTTATCACTAGTGCTCCCTGGGAAGCCTGTACCTGTCCTTAGCCAGTAACAATTTGGATTAGGGGACCAAGTGCCTTATACTTGTGTTTGGTGGTGTACCGTTTTCTTGGTCAAACAGCAGGTATTTCATTAACATCACGATTCCTGTGGATATTTCCATTTCTCGTATAGAAAAGAGACCCAGGGTTGGGATCTATGAAACAGTGTGTAATTCAGGGAAAGGTGTGTGGCCAGGGGAGCTGGGATTATAATTCAGGGCCAAGACTGCACTCTGTCTAGTGCTCCAGGCTTGGATGGACATCAGGTGGAAGAATGGAAGAGTGTGAGTCCACAGCTTCCCAGCCACGTGACCCTGGGCACGTCCCCTACTTTCTCTGAGTCTCAGTCTCCTTATCTGTTTAACAGGTGCATCACGCTTACTCCACAGTGTTGTGGAGATGATTAGGTGTGTTCATATATGTGAGGATCCTGGTTCAGAGATGAGTACATGCACACACACAAACATATCACTTCCAGGGAGAGTCCCCAGAGAAACAAGTCAGTATAACCCACTGCAGGAAATAAATTGAACACATATTTAAAACAAAAACAAAATGAGTATGAAGGGCATAGGTGAAGCAGCCCACACAGGATACGTGTTCTCCAAGGAGCTGCCTCTGGCCAAGGTGTGTCCGAGTCCAACCTAGGGACAGCTGACTTACCCTGGGAGCAGCCCAACCCTGCAACCACACACACCTTGACTTTGCTCTAAACAGTAGTCCCGTGCTAAGTCCCGTTAGTCTCGTGCTAAGGGGCCAGATTAAAGGGCTCCCCTTGGAGGGAGGTGGGGATGCCTGAGCAGGTGGGACTTGGGAGTCTGGAACAGCTACCCAAGGAAGGTCATTCTGAAAGTCGGATGCAGCAGGGTGCTCCCCACCTGAGCGCCCCCACCTTACGCAGCAACCCCTCTGCAGCTCAGCAGTCAGGACTGTGGTGTGCAAGTCATCGCAGAGACCAAGGGTCCCAACTCAGCGGGGCCTCTTCCTCCATCCTTAGCCCACTGGAAGCCCCCCTGCCTTTCTCCTGGCACGTGCCTTGCCCCCGTGCAGTCACAGGACAGTTGTGCATCCCAGGGAGAGTGGTGCCAACATCCAGTGAGCTGTGGCACCTTCTTTTCTGAGCACTAGGCCTGAAAATGAAAAGTGAGAATGTTAGTCGCTCAGTCAGGTCCAGCTCTCTGGGACCCCATGGGCTGTAGCCCACTAGGCTCTTCTGTCCATGGAATTCTCCAGGCAAGAATACTGAAGTAGGTCACCATTTCCTTCTCCAGGGGATCTTCCCAACCCAGGGATCAAAGCCAGGTCTCCTGCATTGCAGGCAGACTCTTTATTGACTAAGACACCAGGGAAGCCCTGGAGCAGGGTTAAAAGGAGCACACTTTCCGTGAGCCCTGGAGAGCAAGGAATGTCCTGGGCACAAACCACACCTGGGTCTACCCCACTCCTCCCACAGAGCCCTACAGGCTTCCTATTCCAGGATCTCCTCGTGGCTGGTAATCAGCATCCACTACAGCCCAGCCAGAAACTACCTCATGGCCCACCACCATAGCACCCTCCCAGGACACTCTCACCACCTTCTCGAAGCATCTATAGTCAGAATCTCTTCCCACTGGGAGCCACTTCTGCCATCAGTGAAGCAGAGGATGTAATGCCTCCCTGGGTCCCTGCTCCCTGCAGCATATTTGCAAGATGTGTGATTGGGAGGAGAAGGCAGGTAGAGAGAGGATGTATGGTGGGAAGAGCAGGGCCATGGCAGCCCCCTGCATAACAGAGGGGACTGTAGAGGAGCAAAGCTGTGGGCGGGGAGACGGGGCTGGTTAGGAGCATGGTGGGAACCGAGCCAGTGCCCCATTTCTCCCGTGTGTCACCTGCATGGGCCTCCTGGCTTCCTTTGTACTGAGGACTGACAGGCTGTGTTCATGGAAGACTCGTTAGTGCAAACAGGAGAGCTCGGAGGAGAATTTATTGGCATTACCACAACCCTTAACACCACAATCAGCCTAACTCAGAGTCCAAGCCAACGTGTCCATATGGGGAGGAGCCTCTGTCTGAATGGGGAAACCAGGAGTATGAATTGGCTGCTGACAGACCGAATCTGACTCACAGATGGATTTTCTTTGGCTCGCTTGCTGTTTCAAAAATTGTTCAATTAGTTGTCAACATTGAAAAACAGATTTCTTGTTCAAAAGTCTTCATTTCTAGCTTTTCTGGAAAAAGAAAGTAGAAGAACTTGCAGCAGCAGCTCCACAATCTTGCACGAGAGTATTAGCTGGAGCTGAGTAAGGCTGCCCCCTGAGCATGTGTACTCACCGCAGTCCCCACTACTCCCTATAGTGTCCCCGAAACCCAGAGGAGGTTTTGGTTGCATTTACCATATATTACCCTGGTGACTGCATTTACCATGGGCTTCCTTGGTGACTAAGATGGTGAAGAATCCGCCTGCAATCAGGAAACCCAGATTCAATCCCTAGGCTGGGAAGACCCCCTGGAGAAAGGAATGGCTACCCACTCCAGTATTCTTGCCTGGAGAATCCCGTGGGCAGAGGAGCCTGGCAGGCTGCAGTCTATAGGGTCTCAAAAGAATTGGATATGAATGAAATGATTGAGCACACGTGCATGCACGCAAGCCAGTAAGAATCCTCCCTGATTTTGGAGTTCTTGGTTTCTAAGGAGATGACCCTACCCTCAGACTACATACAGTCTGTGGGGTCACAAGAGTCAGACACAATGAAACAAAAACAACAAGGAGTGAGCGGGTTGTCTGGTCAGTACACACATGCGGTGTGTCTGTGGTCAGAGAAGCAGCAGCTCCTCTCACTGACCTCACTCACCTGCCTTTGGAGGCAGCAAAGTTAGGTACCAGCCTCCTGGATTCTGGTCACCACAGCGTGCCCTCCTCACTCAGGAGGGACAGGTATTCATCCCTCTCCTGGCAGAGGCAGACACATCTGAAATGAAGGAACATCCAGCCAGAGTCGTTCAAGGTGAGATGAGTGACTGCCTGCTCATGGTCTCTGGTCTGGAAGGGACCAGGGCGTCCAGACAGAGGTGGTTCTGGGAGTCAAAGGAGCTCTCAGGGATTATGTCAGGACACCGTGTGTTGCCTGCCACCCTGTCTCCTTGGAGCGATTAGAGACCTGTGTGAGCGGACACTGCTGTAGTGAGAAAAAGTCCAGGAGCCGCTGTAAGCACAAACAGGGGGCTTTTAGCTGGGGACAAAAGCTGGAGGGTAGATGGAGGAGAGGAGTGTCAGCCCCAGCTCTACGCGGCAGCCTGGGAAAAATCATGAACTGGTTTCCAAGCACGGATCAGGATGTGTCGTCAGCTTCCTCCTCAGCCAGGTGTTTCAGAGCTCCTTTTAGAGGCTTTGGAATCAAATGTGTCCAATTCTGCCACTTAATAACTGACCGGCTTTAAGCAAGTTACTTAATCACTCTGCTTTTATGATTTGAACATGAAGCTGCTAAACTGAGTTAGTAGATGTGTTTGAGCATTAAATGAGACACTGCATAAAAGGCACCCATCACAGAGATGGCCAGTCATGGATGTTTAGTACATGAGCTTTTCTTTTCCTTCCTTTTTTTTTTTTTTGGTTTTGTTTTATTTACTTAAAGATCCAATTTTTTATTTTCATTCTTTAGCCATGCCACATGGCATGTGGGATCTTAGTTCCCTGACCAGGGATCAAATGCATACCCTTTGCACCGGAGGCATGAAGTTCTGACCACTGGACAACCAGCGAAGTCCCAGTACGCGAGCTTTTGTGATTGTCCGCTCCTGTAGCTCATGTCAAGAAGGCTCACCTCACTCCACTCACTGGTCACCCTCTTCGCCAAGTCTTTCCTGAGCCCTCCTCACCTGCCCAGGCTAAGCTGAATCAAGAACCCTGCCTTCGTCCCTCTGTCACTCTCTGTGGCATCTTTGCCTGTGTGTCCCCACTAGTGCATAAGCTCCATGAGGACAGAACGTCGAGCAGGGGTCCTCAGTCTCTGTTGCCTGTCAGAATGGCCTCGGTCGGGCTCGCAGGGTGTAGGACCCAGGCATCAGTCAGCATGGCATCCAGCTCCCAATTGATCACAGGGGGCACCCAGGGGGAGACTGGCCTGAGGACCAGCAGCATCAAGGTCACTGGGAGCGGCTGGGGAAAAATGCAGAATCTAAGAACCCCAGACCTACTGTATCAGAATCTGCATTTTAACAAGACATTTGTGCATGGAAAGCAAAGAAAAAGGGAGATGTGCTGCTCCATCCCCTACAACCCCCTCTCCTGAGCCATCGTGTACATTTGCAGGTGATGCTCAGTGGAGGGTCACTGACTCATTAAATGAATGAATGAATCTTGTGTGTCACAGTTTCCAATGGGCTTTTACACATGTGGTATCACATATGTTGTCACCCAGATACTTTTTGAACGTGGACTCAAAGAGTAAAACCACCAGACATCCAGGAAATAAAAAATAGACTACCACCTAAGTTGATTAAAAAAAAAATAGCTACAGAATGAGAGGATTTTTAAACAAATTACCTGATGGTTTTTTTAAGATGTGTTACTTCTGAGCTCTTTGCCATTAAGTCTCAGAATGCACTAAATAGAGCTTTGTTTTGTTTTGTTTTTGCTTTTAAGGTTAGTAATTATGAAAGCTGGGAAAACAGGGCTAGCCCCCTGGGAGGAGCCAGCCCATCCGTGCAGTTTAGGCCCAGGCTCTGAATGGCTGGGACCACTGACCGATTCCTTCCAGGCCAAGAGGGCCTCCACCATCAGATTCTGAGCCAGTGCCACCACCACCCTACCCCTCAACCCCCCTGAGACTCCCCCAGGCTTTGCTCTCTGCTGGCCCCAGCCTCTCTCACTGCTGTTTCTGCACCAGGCTCCAGGCAGGCAGCCTGCAGGCGCATCTCCTCTGGAGCTCAGGTTCTCTTCTAGCTCCTGTGGTTGTGGCAAGATTTCCTTGTTTGTGGTTGTTGGACTAAAGTCCTGTTTCCTTGCTGGCTGTCAACAAGGGGATGCCCCCAGCTCCTGGGGTTCACCCACACCCCTTGCCATGTGACCTCCTCCATTTTTAAAGCCACAAAGGAAATGTCTGTCCATCTAATTCTTCTTCTGCTTTCAGTCTCCTGCTTCACGAAGAGCCCAGTCCTTTTAAGGGCTTATCTGATGAGGTCTGGAGAAGGCAATGGCAGCCCACTCCAGTAGTCTTATCTGGAAAATCCCACGGATGGAGGAGCCTGGTGGGCTGCAGTCCATGGGGCCACTAAGAGTCAGACATGACTAAGAGACTTCACTTTCACTTTTCACTTCCATGCATTGGAGAAGGAAATGGCAACCCACTCCAGTGTTCTTGCCTGGAGAATCCCAGGGACGGGGGAGCCTGGTGGGCTGCCGTCTATGGGGTCGCACAGAGTCGGACATGACTGAAGTGACGCAGCAGCAGCCACAGCAGCTGATGAGGTCTGGCCCACCCCAGATGAACCTCCTTGCTTAGAGTCAAGTGAACCAGAACACAGCCCTGTTAATGGAGTGAGAATCCTGTCCCCACACCCGGGGATGCATCAGGAGTGTCTGGGGGCAGGAATCGTGGGGCCCTCTCAGAATCCTGCCTGCTTTCATGTGCCCTCTCTGTTTCCAGTGGGTACTCCACTGATAAGACTTTTTATTCTCCCTGCTTACGTTGAGGGTCCTTGAGGACACTGGGGCAACTTATTCATCAGCCAATTGGAAGTCTTTTCATATTTAGTAAGCAGTACAACTGTATAGATTCATATAGCATAGTATACAATTATCTCAGTCTGAGAAGTGAACATATTCCCCTCCAATACTGTTCCTCCAATGCTCACTCAGTCGTGCCTGACTCTTTGTGACCCCCATGGACTGTAGCCCTAGGTACCTCTGGGATTTCCCAGGCAAGAGTACTGGAGTGGGTAGCCATTCCCTTCTCCAAGGGATCTCCCTGATCCAGGAATCAAACCCGTATCTCTTGCACTTCCTGCATTGGCAGGCAGATTCTTTACCACTAGCACCACCTGGGAAACCCCCAATACTCTTCCTCCAATCTCATCCCAAATCCGAGGGAACTCAGACTTTGACCCAGCACATCTAAGAGAGAAAGGAGAATATTGCAAAGGGTGCCTGCTATGCCCATTTCACAGTTGGAAACTGAGTCTGAGACAAGGCTCCCAGGCCAGTGCTGTCTTCAGGATACCCTGCTGGTCCCCACGTACAGTTTCTATCAAGCTGCTGTGTCCATGACTTCCTAAAGCATCCCACGACACAGAGTTTTCTTCACTGGGGGTTGGGTAGGAGATATTTTTTGAAATTCTTAATACAGAGATGCATTTAAATGGATGTCAGATTAACGAACGCATCCTCTGAGATACAACTTCCTTTGAGTTTTCCTCTTTGATTCTTTCTCTACTTGTGTTTTTATATCAAAGAGATTAAATCACTTTGCTGGACTTGAAGCTCTGCCTCTCCCAGGAGCTTTAATCATGTCTGGGCACAGCTTTCCATTCAGGATGTAGGAGAGGATGAAAGATGAAGAGCAATATTGGCCTTGATGAGATTGAATAGGATTTGCTCATGTCAGGGCCTCTCCCTGGCCCTGCAGAAAACAGTGCCCACACTCGGCTGGCCTTGGCCAGGCCCACGCTTTCTCCTTGCTTCTCTCTCCACAGACATCTGGGTTCAAAGAGGCAAGGCTAGAATATAAAGTATACAAGGCCTGGGCCTACATTCACCTTACTGCATTATTACTAGGTTTGAGCACAGGAGTTGGACTCAAATAACTCGTCAATTAGTGCTTGTTCAGTGAATGCATAAATTAATACAGAGGATCTTGAAAATCTGATTAAACAATCTTCATTGTCCATGAAAACCCTTTTGACTTGAGCCCACAGCACTGGAGACTGAGATTTCTAGTGTGGGCAGTTTGCTTACTCTAAGTAATTTGTTCTTCCCTGGTGCCTTAGACGATAAAGAATCTACCTGCAATGCAGGAAACCCAGGTTTGATCCCTGGGTCAGGAAGATCCCCTAGAGAAGGGAATGGCTACCCACTCCAGTATTCTTGCTGGAGAATCCCATGACAGGGGATCCTGGCAGGCTACGGTTCATGGGGTTGCAGAGAGTCTGACATGACTGAGCTGTTAACACTAAGTTGGAATCAGGTGGCTGAGGCTCCATGCCTGACACCTGCCTTACAGATCACACACAGGGCCTTTAAGTATCAGACTCAGATCCCCCCTGCCTCTCTCTTCTTTAAAGTGGGGTTATGGTACTTCCCTGGTGGTCCAGTGGTTAAGACCTCACCTTCCAGTGCTAGGGGTATAGATTCAGTCCCCAGTCTGGGAGCTAAGAGCTCACATGCCTTGCAGCCAAAAAAATAAATAAATAAATAAAACAGAAACAATATTGTAGCAAATTCAATAAAGACATTTAAAATGGTCCATATTGAAAAGAAATCTTTAAAAATAGAATAAAATAAAATGAGGTTACTGTGCAATTGCATTAAATTTCAATTCAAGGAGAGTTTGTGCTTACAGTTATTTTTTTTTCATATATTCTTTCCCTGAGTGTCCATGGCCAAACTGAGGCAAACAGGGCTTTCCTGTTGTCTCAGTGGTAAAGAATCCACCTGCCAAGGCAGGAGGCCCTTGTGTGATTTCTGGCCCGGGAAGATCCCAAATGCCCTGGAGCAACTAAGCCTGTGCGTCACAGCTACTCAGCCTGTACTCTAGAGCCTGAGAGCTGCAACTGCTGAAGCCCAAGAGCCCATGCCGAGCAACGAGGGAAGCCAGCACAGTAAGAAGCGGCTCACCGCAACTAGAGACAAACTCGGGCACAGCAGCGGAGACCCAGCACAGCCACCAATAAATAAACAACTTAAAAAAAGAAACTGAGGCAAAAAAAAGTCAAGGCCGTTTCTCTTTGGATCCAGAGCAGGTGTGTTGGATGTTAGGCTGGAATCCAGGTCTCGCCTTGGGTTGAGCAGGTGATGTCTCCTGTGGTGATTCTCACTCACTCGGAGAATGGGTGAAATTCAGACCCACTATTCCTGTCTGCCGGACCCAAGAAGTTTTCTGATCTGGGTGGAGGTGTCCCAGAAAGCCTTTTTTTTTTCTGCTTCCAGTACAGACAAGGCTTTCTCCTGCGAGAATGTATGAAAGTAGGTTTAAAAATAAAGAAGGAAACAGTGCAGAAAATCAGTGGAAGGCTGCCCTCCTGAAAGAGCTGAGGGCAGAGTGTGCTTTCTTGTCCGTGACTCATTCTCACGGGTACTGAGCCCGCCCTGCCCAGTGTCAGAGTCTGGGGAAGCCACAGGAAGCAGTCCCAGTGGACCCCCCCATCTGGGTTCCAGCAGCTGGGGTCCCCAGGTGTCCCCGGAACCTCAGCATCAGCAGCATTTCTCCTTGTTTCTGGGCATCTCTGGTCGGGATTTAGTAAACAGTCTCCTAGCTAAGGGGCAGAGTGAGATCGTGCTTGGGTTCCTGCAAAGCGGCACCAACCATTCTTTCTTGTTTCATTTATCTTTGTAACTGCCACGCAGAGGACAGGGAGCAGGTGGCCTGTGCGGAATAGGAAACGGCCAGCGGATGTCTCTGACAAACAGCACTTCCTAGGACCCTTCAATATGATATTTGAAAGGTCACCTTGAAATCGCAGCAGCCACCCAGGCAGCCGTGAGAACTTCCTCAACCAGTCAGTGAGGTAGTTAGCTCATGGCTTATAGAACATACATCCAGGTTGTTCCATCAGGGACCTGGTTCTCTGGGAAGGAGAGTTACTGCAAAATCAAGAACATGCTTAGAAAGAAGAAGGGCTGAGTGATGGTATCCCTGGAATTAGAAGCTCCTAGAACTTTCTAGAAAGAACAGCCCATTGGTCTAAGCCAGAGCCTTAGAATCTCAATGACTGCGGGCCATTGCTTGGTGGGTACTGTGAGCCCCTGGGCTACAGCAGACAGACCTAGATCCAGAACCTAAGTTGGCCACTTACTACCTGCGATTCCTTTTCCTTGTCTGAAAACAGAGGATGATAACAGTATTAGTGTAAGAGCTCTATTGTGAGGATTAAATGAGATTAAACAATATTGATTTCTTAGCACAGTAACTGGCTCAGGACTGGGCAGAAACTGAAGCTGTTGCTGTTGGCTACAGAGTCTTATGGTCCCGCCCAGGTTCATCAGAGTCTTTGAGCATCTTTTTAAAAAAGTTTTATTGGAGTATGATTGCTCTACAATGCTGTGTTAGTTTCTGCGGTACAGCAAAGTGAATCAGTTTTACATATGTATATATTCCCTCTCTTTTACATTTCCTTGCCATCTGGGTTAGAGCATTTTAATGTCTGCAAGCAAAATATCAGAAAAACTGTAGATGGAGTTCTACAGGATTCTAGGTGTTTCTTTAAAGTGCAGCATACTGGTAAAGAACCCACTAGCCAATGCAGGAGACCTGAGTTCAACTCCTGGGTCTGGAAAATCCCCTGGAGTAGGAAGTGGTAACCCACTCCAATAATTTTGCCTGGAAAACCCCCTGGACTGAGGAGCCTGGTGAGCTACAGTGCATAGGGTTTCAAACAGTCAGACATGGCAGAAGCAACTTAGCACTAGATATATTCCAAAAATATTTTACAATCCTTTTGAAAGGCTTGGGGCATGAACATCCTGCCTATCTCGATTTCTCACAGAGCACAGAATTACTGATCAGAATTTATAATGACGAATCTAAACAGCAATGTGTTATATTGGTAAGTGCTAAGACAGCCCGACTTCCCGCTCAGACGGTTCGAATGACCACAGGGTGAATCAGACACATGCTGCCTTTTCCTTTCTGTTTGCTGCTAAGATCTCAGGCGACAAGAAAGGAGATGCTGCTGCTGCTAAGTCGCTGATTCAGTCGTGTCCAGCTCCGTGCGATGCCATAGACAGCAGCCCACCAGTCTCCCCATCCCTGGGATTCTCCAGGCAAGAACACTGGAGTGTGTTGGCATTGCTGTCTCCAGTGCATGAAAGTGAAAAGTGAAAGTAAAGTCACTCAGTTGTGTCCGACTCTTCGCGACCCCATGGGCTGCAGCCCACCAGGCTCCTCCATCCATGGGATTTTCCAGGCAAGAGTACTGGAGTGGGTGGCTATTGCCTTCTCCGAAGAAAGGAGATAGAGAAGGATAAAAGAAAGAGCACAGACTTTGGGCCCGACCGATTGGAACCCAAATATCAGCTCTTCCACCTGGATGTCACTTACCTCTTTGGGACTCATGTTCTTGCTGTTCAGTCGTTCAGTTATGTCCAGCTCTCTGTGACCCCATGGACACAAAGCACACCAGGCTTCCCTGGCCTTCACTATATGGGACTACTGGGACTCATAGCTGTTCATCCATTTACTCAGTAACTACTTTTTAAGTGCATAATCTGTGCCAGGCTATGCTCTGGGTACTTGGAATGTATCAGGGAACAAAACAGGCCCCAAATTGAGCCTGAGGCAGGGGGAGCTTATATTTTAAAGGAAGGAGGGAGACTTAAAAATAAGCCTGATGCCTGAGTGGTGTTTCTATAATGGAGATTACAAGCTCCCAACAGGTTATTGTGGTGATAACAAGTGACTGTACCTATCCAGCATGAACACAGCAGGCGTTTAATAAAATGTTGCAATTACTTTTTAAAAAATATTGCTCCCAGGAACTTCCCTGGTGGTCCAGAGGCTAAGACTCCTTGCTCCCAAAGCTAGGGACCCAGGTTCGATCCCTGGTCAGGGAACTAGATCCTCATGCCGCAACTAAGACCCAGCACAGCCAAATATATAGATATTAATAAAATAAAATAATTTCTCCCAGGTTTCTTTAAAGCCTTTAAACAGTAAGCATGAAGTCTGCATCTAGAAATTTATTTGTTCAGTAAATAACTATCAAGCTTCCATTGTATGGTAGAACCCACACTAGGCACCTGGAATAAAAACAAATATAGGATCCAGAAAACAGGATCCCTGCCCTGAGCATTCCCTGGGCTGCCTCTGGTCCACATATACTGGCCCACTGTACAGTAGAGGGGAGCCCTTTGAGTGCACAAAGGCAGAGTGACCTTGAAGTTTAGGTTTCTGTAATCAGAACAGTCTGCTTCATTGAGGATGTCTTTTAAAATTTTATTGAAGTATAGTTGATTTACAATGGGGTGCTAATTTCCTCTGTACAGCTCAGTTATATACATATATATTCAGTTATGTAACTCAGTTATATACATATATATTCTTTTCCATTATGGTTTGTCACCAGATACTGAATATATTTCCCTGTGCTACACAGTAGGACCTTGTTGTTTATCCATCCTATATATAACAGTTTGCATCTGCTAATCCCAAACTCCCTCTCCACCCCTCTCTCACCGCCTCTCCTTGGCAACCAGCCTGTTTTGTTTCATCGATATGTTCATTTGTATCATATTTTAGATTTCACATATAAGTGATATGGTATGGAATGGTATTTGTTTCTCTTTATGACTTACTTTCTTGGTATGATAATCTCTAGGCCCATCCATGTTGCTGCAAATGGTATTACACTCTGCAAAAGAGTATTCCACTCTTGATGGCTGAGTAATATTCCTGTGTGTGTGTGTGTGTGTGTGTGTGTGTGTGTGTGTGCATCACATCTTCTTTATCGATTCATCTGTTGATGGACATTTACGTTGTTTCTGTATCTTGGCTATTGTAAATAATGCTGCTTTGAGCATGGGGGTGCATGTATTTTTTCAAATTCTAGTTTTGTCCAGGTATATGCTCAGGCATGGGATTGCGGGATCATATGACAGCTCCGTGTTTAGTTTTTTTGAGGAAACTCCATACTGTTTTTCGTAGTGGCTGCAATTTACATTCCCACCAACAACTTTGTAGGAGGGTTTCCTTTTCTCCATATCCTCTCCAGCATTTATTATTAATATCTATGGACTTTTTGGCAGTGGCCATTCTGACTGGTGTTAGGTAGGACTTCATTGTAGATTTGATTTGCATGTCTTTAACAAATAGCAACATTGAGCATCTTTTCATTGCTTATTGGCCATCTGACAATGTCTTTTTAATTCAATGCACCCCAGTCATGGCTGGGGATTCTAGGAATGCCATGAACCAGGACATGGAGATTGGGGTCACTCCCAGGGACCCTAAGAAGATTCCCAAACAGGCCCGAGATTACATCCCCATTGCCACCGACCGCACGCGCCTCCTATCAGAGGGCAAGAAGCCGAGGCAGCGCTACATGGAGAAGAGCGGCAAGTGCAACGTCCATCACGGCAACGTCCAGGAGACCTACCGCTACCTGAGCGACCTCTTCACCACCCTGGTGGACCTCAAGTGGCGCTTCAACCTGCTTGTCTTCACCATGGTCTACACCATCACCTGGCTGTTCTTCGGGTTCATCTGGTGGCTCATTGCTTACATCCGGGGTGACCTGGACCACATCGGGGACCGGGAGTGGATCCCTTGTGTAGAGAACCTCAGCGGCTTTGTGTCTGCCTTCCTGTTCTCCATCGAGACGGAGACCACCATCGGGTACGGCTTTCGAGTGATCACGGAGAAGTGTCCAGAGGGCATTGTCCTCCTGCTGGTCCAGGCCATCCTCGGCTCCATTGTCAAGCCTTCATGGTGGGGTGCATGTTCGTCAAGATCAGCCAGCCCAAGAAGAGAGCTGAGACCCTCATGTTTTCCAACAATGCCGTCATCTCACTTCGAGACGAGAAGCTCTGTCTCATGTTCCGGGTGGGCGACCTCCGCAACTCACACATCGTGGAGGCCTCCATTCGTGCGAAACTCATCAAGTCCCGGCAGACCAAGGAAGGCGAGTTCATCCCCCTGAACCAGACTGATATCAACGTGGGCTTCGACACGGGGGATGACCGCCTCTTCCTGGTTTCCCCACTCATCATCTGTCACGAGATCAACGAGAAGAGCCCTTTTTGGGAGATGTCGCGTGCCCAGCTGACCCAGGAGGAATTCGAGGTCGTGGTCATCCTGGAAGGGATGGTGGAGGCCACAGGTGAGCCTCCCCAGCCCCTTCTCCCCAGCCCCTCCCCAACTCCTCCCCAGCTCTTCCCCGGCCCTGGTGCTCAGACCCCTGCTGATGCCAGAAGGTGCAGCCTGAAGGCGGCAGCTCAATCAGCCCCAGCCCTCAAATGGTGATCTTCAGGATGGAATTATGAGAGCACATAATATGTGTTGGGACTTCCTGGTGGCTCCGTGGCAAAGAACCCAAGTGACAGTGCAGGAGATGTGGGTTTGATCCCTGGGTTGGGAAGATCCCCTGAAAAAGGAAATGGCAACCCACTTCAGTATTCTTGCCTGAAATATCCCATGGACAGAGGAGCATGGTGGGTTACAGTCCATGGGGTCACAAAGAATCAGACACAACCAGGTGTGCACACACACACACACACAATGTGTGTTGAACCCCCACCCCCACCCTCCAATGTCTGGCATGGTCTAGACTAAGCGCACAATAGCTCATTGAGTGAGATGGTTTTCCTTCAGGTACAGGTATAGAAACAGAGAGAGAGAGGTAAGCACTCCTAAGTCACTGAACCAGGATGCAGGTCAAAGCCAGGTGACCCAAAGCCTGGTTTCCAACAGGGTACACCACCTGTCCTTCCCTCCCGTCCCCATCCTGGAGCAGGTGTCACCCAAAGGGGGTTCTGTGAGCACATCACTTTGAGAAACTCGGAGTTGAACAAAGGTGAGTGGGCTTCTTATAGGAGGATGTGGCAGGTCTTTACATGTGAATCGCCACCTGAGGCAAGGACAGGGTGATTCCCAAAGTCACAGAATCCTCTTCTGGGAGAGACTACCAAGTCCCACACCCTCAGGCCCCTGTGGGGCAGGCTGTCCCTCAGCTTCCCTGTGGAAGGGGCTCTGTGAACACAGGTGTGTGCAGAAGATAGTACACCCCACGCACACGTGTCCGGCCAGCACCTCCCTGCCCAGCAACTGACTCATGGCAGCCAAGCGCTTCCCACCTCCCAGCTCTGGCTCAGGGAGGCCAAGGCCTAGGGGAGCCCGTATCCCCACCACACTCTGCGGGCAAGGGAACTCCGCTAACTGTGGGCCCTCCGCTGCTTCCCCCTTCTTCCTGCCCTCCTTTCTCACTCACAGAGGCATCTGAGCACCTGGCCTGGCCCTAAGGATGACTCACAGAAAACCCACTAGAGCTGAGAATATACATATTTCTCTAATCTGGCAACGGCCCTGGAGGGCTGGCTTCAGCCCTGTTTCACAGATGTGGAAGCTGCTTCATGCAGACAGGAGGGTCTATCATATTTGGGGTTGTCACTCAGCCATCTAGAGTTTGTCAGCCACACCACACTGCCCCTCATAAGGTTGGGGGCCTGGCACAAAGGTGGTCAAACAAGCCTTCCTGGCCTCCCGGGGGGTTGGGTGGGCAGCTCGGATGGGGCAGCCACAGACAGACCTTCCCGAGTGGAGCAAAACCTCTGGGGGTGTGAACAGGCTCCAGGGACCCAGGTGGGGGGAGCTGCTCAGCCATCTGCTGGGGACCCAGGCTGGCCAGGCGGCATATGGTGTCAGCCGGGGAACCCTTGGGACAGGACAGGGGGGTGCAGGCAGACTCTCCTCCCACTGCTGGGAGCTTGCAGGTCACGCCATCCTTGGAGCCAGGGTCAGACCAGAACATGGGCTGAGATTCTGGGAAAAGAGCTTCATTTCAAGGCCACAAAGGTCAGCTCGGGAACGGGGCGGGGGGGCGGTGGGTGGAACAAGTAGGAGAGCAGTGCCTTACCATACTTCTCTCCCCCGGCCTTCGCTGCCGCTCGCTGACCTCTCCCAGCGACCCCTCAGGTCAGGTCCCTCAGTTGACCTGCCCCATCTGGTTGCCCTCCTCTCTCCCCATGACCTGGGTTACTCCAGATCTACGGGGAGGAAAGAGAGGGAGACCGCCACCCACATGGGCTCTGATCTCAGCCACTTTAGGAGCTTGGTTGCCACGTTCATGGAACCAAGCACAGGCTATGAGTTCAGGCCGAAGTTTGACCAGTACAGCTCTGTGCAGCCTGCATGTGTGAGTTTGGGCAGGTTGCTCAACTCGCCAGCAGGATGAAGATAACAAACCTCAGAGGCTCACAAGGGAGGGGGTTAAGTGATGAAACAGAGGGGCGTATGTGAAGCACAATGCCTGCCACCCAGAGCGGCTTCTGTCCTTTCCAAATGCATTGGAAGCTGACTGCCAGGCACACTGGTGGGTTTTCAGTTATAGAATATCCCCCTTCCAAGAGGTGGGACAGAAGAAGGGCAGGAAGACTCCAGGAGGCTTGGTCCAAAGAGCCCACGGAGGTCCCGTCTCACTGTGTTTCCCGAGGCCCCCAAGCCTGCAGATCTTTGGCTTGTGTCTGGACTGGTCAGTGCCCAGCATGGGTTTCTACACCTCTGCTGAGCTGGGGGTTGTCCAAGGACTGAGGGGAGTCATCTGGAGCAGGTGGGACCCCACGAGCCAAGGGCACGTGGGGGTGAACTGGGGTTACCTGGTGGTGGAAAGGGCAGGAAGACTCCAGGAGGCTTGGTCCAAAGAGCCCACGGAGGTCCCGTCTCACTGTGTTTCCCGAGGCCCCCAAGCCTGCAGATCTTTGGCTTGTGTCTGGACTGGTCAGTGCCCAGCATGGGTTTCTACACCTCTGCTGAGCTGGGGGTTGTCCAAGGACTGAGGGGAGTCATCTGGAGCAGGTGGGACCCCACGAGCCAAGGGCACGTGGGGGTGAACTGGGGTTACCTGGTGGTGGGTCTGGGATGCATTAGACCCCTGCCAGAGAACATTTAAACTGGGGACAGGGGGTGCTAAGCAGACATTTCCTTCAGTTTTCAAAGAGCACAAGCCAGGACCTTCCTCAACCAAAAGATTAAATATCAGAAAACTGCTTCCCTGTGACCCTGAGGACAGAGGCGTCCTCATCCATAAACAAAGCTGTCCTCTCTGGAGAGAAAGCAGCACCTAAAAATAACATAGGCATGCCAGGGCTGAGCCGACAGGGAATGGGGGCATTGGAGCATGCTCCAACCAGGGAGCCATGCTGTGTATGTGTGTGTGTGTGTGTACACACATGTAGGCTTTTGCCCGTATGGATCCACCCCAAACAACCCCGGGTATTCTAAATGCCTGTCAGCTTCTCTGGGTTGAGCCACTCTGAATTTATCTTTGTTCCAACTTTCCTCATCCTTTCTTGTCTCAGTCTTCTAGAACTTAATGCATGTTCAGGAACTACGTCCATTCCTGAATTATTCACTCCAGTCTCTAGGAACCTACTCGACAGTCTTACATTGTTAATTTCTAATTTTCTGCCTCCATCACACCTTGAGCTCCTTAGGGCAAGGATTGTATCTTATTCAGCTTTATGTCTCCATCGTGCTTAGCACAAAGCTGATATTCAACATATGCTTGATGAATGACTGGGTGGATAATTGGGTGGGTGGATTGATGGCTCAGTGATGAATGAATGGATGGGTGGATGAATGGATGGATGATGAAAGATGATGGATGGATGAATGGATAGATGATGGATAGATGCACAGATAGAAAGATGGATGAAAGATGTTGAATGGATGGATAGAAGGATGATGGATGATGGGCTGATGGATGGATAATGGATGGAAGGCTGTGGCCACTCCTAATACATGTGCCCTCTGTGCACCCAGGCATGACTTGCCAAGCACGGAGCTCCTACATGGATACCGAGGTGCTCTGGGGCCACCGGTTCACACCAGTCCTCACCTTGGAAAAGGGCTTCTATGAGGTGGACTACAACACCTTCCACGACACCTATGAAACCAACACGCCCAGCTGCTGTGCCAAGGAGCTGGCAGAAATGAAGCGGGAAGGCCGGCTCCTGCAGTATCTCCCCAGCCCCCCACTGCCAGGGGGCTGCGTTGGAGCAGAGCTGGGAGCAGAGGTGGAGCCAGAGGAAGAGGAAGAGCCTGAGGGTCTGAGTGGGTCCCAGGAGACCAAGGGCTCTGCGTGAGGCTCTGTGTGAGGACGGCACTCTCCCCGTGACCTCCCCTCATTCCCCCCTGTGCTCCCTTCTCATGAGCACAGAGGCTGCAGGGCTGGGGTTGAAGGGCTGAGTGGGCTGGGTTGTGTGAATGTGCTGAGTGTGCTGTTTGGGGTGGGGGTGGCCTTTAAGGCTCTGTGGGGAGGAGTAGTAACCGAGTCCTGGCACCTCTCAGCCCAGGATCTACTGGAGCAGGTAGCTTCCAGCTGGTCCCCATGGCAGTGCTGTCTCTCCTCCCCAGTCTCTGTCACATGGGCTAAGGGCCAGACCAGGAGGGCTTGTCTCACAGTGAAACACCCAGGTGTCCTCTGTCCTCACACCTCTCTCTGCCAACTGGCCCAGATCACCTTCCTCTTGGGGTTTCACAGACCAACCAGCAGCCTCCTCCCGCCGAGTGCTGACACCTAGAGAAGGCTGCTGCCCTCTTCCCCTCATTCTGGCCATCGTGGAACCTGTTATGGTTTCAGGGTTTCAGGGAGATTCCTCCAATCTGGAAGCTCCAGTCCCCAGTCCCTAGGGGAGCTCACAGACCTCAGTGGTTCAGGTCACATAGAATTCCTTGCAAATCTGCCACCAGTGACCACTCAGAGCGCTAAGGCCCTCACCGCTGGAGCTCAGCATGACCTGTGAAGTGTGTGCTTTCCCTGCCATGTTCTGCAGGTCCTATGCAGCCTGCAGACCACTGCTCTCCTTAGGGTGACATTTAGTCGGGGGTTACTTCCTGGCCACCCCAGCCATACCGTGCCTGCACCTCCCACCAAAGAGAGAACCCCAGCAGCTGGACCTGTGCTAGGACATCTGGCCCCAAGAATCTCAAAGTGCTTCTCACCTTCACTGTGGTTTCCCACACAGTTTCGGAGCCCATGGTGTGATCCATCCAGGGAGAACGCTGTGGTCAGAGGGCAAGATGAGCCGGTTGCTGCTGAAGCAGGGAGGGGGAGGGAAGACACACAGAGAAAGGCAAACAAAACCTGAATTTTAAAATGAGCAGCGGCACCAGCTGTCACCAAGATCGCTGACTTCAAGCTTTGCTACCAGGTGAAGCAGGGACGTGAAGCACAGGGAGAAGGGCCTGGAGGGCTGGCGCCACCTTCCAGCCCAGGTTGGGGACTCTGAGCTGGTGCTGCCCTGGGTCTCCTCTCCGACAGGTGGGGGTCTAATGAGGTGGCTGGGTTGGGGGGAGGGTGCAGGAAGTATGGCCAGGAAAGAGGAATGGGTGCCATCCTCACCTTGCAGTCGTGGAAAATCAGAGAAGGGGTGATCATTAAGAGAGCGCTGAATGGAGAAGAGCCTTAGAAACAGCAAGGCATGGGACTGCCCTAATGGCCCAGTGGCTAGGACTCTGAGCTCTCACTGCTGAGGGCTGGATCCCTCTTGGGGTGGGGGACTAGAATCCCTCAGGCCAAGTGGTGCTGCCAAAAAAAAACTACAATGGCAGAAGGCTTTCCCTTTTAGCCTGGAGGCTCAAGAAGAGGACGGACAGACGCTGCAGCTGTTATGGTGATGGGGCACATCTGGCGTGCGGAGGCTGACAGACTTCCCATCAGCTGACCTAGACCTGGAGAGATGTCAGAAGTTCTGGCCACAGAACTGTGGAGGCCTCCCCACCACCAAGGCAGAGCTGTCGGCAGACCTTTGAAAAGGGAAGCCTCTTCCTGCCCCAGATGCAAAGCACGTCCCCAGGGAGTAAGAGTAGGAAGTTAAGGCTGAGCCAAGGGGACTGGGTTTGCATCACAGGCTGGATTATCCAGGCGCTGGGGCTGCACCTGGAGAGATGTCAGAAGTTCTGGCCACAGAACTGTGGAGGCCTCCCCACCACCAAGGCAGAGCTGTCGGCAGACCTTTGAAAAGGGAAGCCTCTTCCTGCCCCAGATGCAAAGCACGTCCCCAGGGAGTAAGAGTAGGAAGTTAAGGCTGAGCCAAGGGGACTGGGTTTGCATCACAGGCTGGATTATCCAGGCGCTGGGGCTGCCAAGAAGAGGAGGCAGGTGGCCACACTCAGGGGAGGGGACCTAGTTCTCAGGCAAGGGGCTGAATCTGGAAAGGGGGGCCCAGGAAGCAGCGAGGAGCAGGGTCTTCCCTACAGGCTGGCGCTGAGTCCTGACTCCAGGCAGGCATCCCTCTGTAATGAAGCAGGTCATGGAGGGAATCAGGAATGGGCTGGAATCCTGTCCTCCAGGAAAAGGAGAGCGGGCAGCCTGACGCACTAAGACTGGATGCTTTGGGGGTCTTGAGGAGCTATACCTGGAACCGTGAAGAGGTTGCCATCCACAGCCCACCAGATCCAAGGCTTGCACTGCAGGACTGGTTTGTTTCCCTCGCTGCCACCCCACCAGATCTAAATGCTGCCTTCGTCAGAACCCATCAGTGCCTGCAGGTTTAGAGCGCTCAGTGAGGCAGGTTAGCAAGGATGGGAAAACCACAGGAGAAGCAGGCCTTGCAGTCGGGCTGGGTCCTGGGCTATTTCACACCTGCCTGCACCTAGCAACACCAAGGGGCCACGGGAGTCACTCCCCTGTGTCCTAGCTCTGTGGTAGCCCCCACAAATCCAGGACACATCATGTTTCAGCCAACTGCAGACATGGTAGAGCCTCAGAAAAAGAGATCAGCACCATCCTCTTGGAAAGACCCCATAGGGGCCAGAGCCCCCTGCACTGGTATGAATCGGGTAGCAATCCCACTGTGCACCTTAGCTGCTGTTTCTCAAGAAAATTCAAAGGCAAGAAGGCTGCCTTTTGTATCCCTAGGCAATCCTTGGCGACCAACTGATCAAACTAAAGTCTGAAACACTCCACAAGTCATTTTCTGAGAGTTCTTGTATCAACATGGATTCACTGTGGATCACTTTAAAAACACTGAATCTACCCACAAGCCACCTATGAATCCCAGCCCTTAGCCACACGGTTCATCACCTCTGATGGGTCACAGAGAGGTGAGCCAGGCTGGCTGTGAGATGGCTGCTCACATGCCTCAGCACTTCCAAAATCCCAAAGAACATTCTCATCGGTCAGACCCTAAAGCCTTGGGAGCTAACTTCCTGCCTCAACTTCCACGTGCTTCTGCTCTGGAACCATCCCCTGTAAGGGCAAAGCCCCCAGGAGCTCAGAAGAAGGTAAGTCTCCTCCACTCAACCTCTAAGCATCCATCTGACACCTGCTAGGTCTCCACAGCCTTGCCCAAAGACCCTCGTTCCCAAGTCAGGTTGAACAAGTTTTGCCGATGACTCTCCCCTCCAGACGCCACCCCCCCTGTGCAGTCAGCCCACTTCCTGTCATTTCCTTCTGCTGGTCGAGGTCCTGGCTACAGCAATTGGCCTTGATGGAGGGGAAGGAGCCCTCGTCCACCTGGGGAGAGCTCTCTTGCTCGTGATCAGTAATAGCCAGCACCTTCTGTCACACTCTGGCCCCATGCCTGCCTTCCACACAGACCTCAGCCCTGGGTCTCCCGAGAATTGAAAGCCACAGACACTTGAAATTTCTGTATTGAAGTTGCCCCAAACTAAAACAACTCCCCCCGCTCTTAAGTTGCCTCCTGTCACCTAAAAATATGCCCTGAACACATCTTTGGGCAAACACCCTTTACTGTGCACCTACTATGTGCCCGGGGGGTTAGGTCCTTGCCTGGAAGATGGCATGTAATTCTCAGAAGCCTGCTGAGAAACTCTTCGGAATCCCTTGCTGCCAAAGAGATAACTGAGGTTCAGAGATGTCAATTCAGTTGCTCAAGGCCATAGATAGTCAGAGGAGCATGGGGCCCAGAGCAGAGCCTCCCAAACACAGATGGGCCATCATCCTGCATAAACCCCTGCCCCCAGGGCAGCTCCCGAGCTCCCTGGAAGGAAGGAAGACAGCCCCACCTCTCCCGGCCACCCCTGTGTGTGCTGTGCTGTGGATGTCAGCTTCCATCCACCAGCAATGTTCTCCCATGGCAGGATAATTGGGAAACACCTTTTTCTGATTCCGAGGGAATTAATGAGCTGTGAAAAGAGATTAGATGGGGAATTATTGCTTTGGGGAAGAAGCCACTTATTCTGCTCAACTTGGTTTTTGCTAAACACATCTCCTTAAACTCATGTGTCAAATCTCTTCCTCCCTGTGTTAAGACTTGTCAATCTTCTCATTAAAAAGAACAGCATTGCACTGCTGAAAATTCATCCAATAAAGTGGATTTGATCTTACAGAACTCTTTCTCATTTTAAGTGGATAGCCATTGGTTGCCGTTCAATTCACTACCAGTTTAGGCAAACTTGTCCTTCTTTTCACTGGTGTGTGCACTGGCATGCCTGACCCTTTGAGCCAACTCTAGACTTAGCTCTCCAGGCTCCTCTGTTCATGGGATTCTCCAGGCAAAAATACTAGAATGTATTGCCATTTTACTCCTCCAGAGGATCTTCCTGACCCAGGGATCAAACCCACATCTTCTGAGTCTCCTGCATTGCAGGTGGATTCTTTACCCACTGAGCCAAGAGGGAAGCCCCTAGAAACACAGACTGTGTGTATGTCAAGTCGCTTCAATCGTGTCCTCCTCTTTGCAACCCTATGGGCCCTAGCCCACCAGGTTTCTCTCTCCATGGGATTCTCTAGGCAAGAATACTGGAGTGGGTTGCCATGCCCTTCTCCAGGGGATATCAGTATCTTAACTGGAGTGGAGGTGATAGTCTAGGCAAGGTAGGGAGGAGGAGACAAGAATCAGGGCTCAACCTCCAGACACAGAGCAGAGTAAGCTTACCATCACCCAGAGCATGCAAGCTATGTGCCTTCCCCTGTTAGATCATTCATTCCATCCCCCACATCATTCTCACACATGTTTTTACGTTAAATATTCAGACTGCACTACCTAAATAATGAGTGTCTAAAAGAAATCCCATGGATACAGAGGAGCCTGGCAGCCTCCAGTCCATGGGGTCGCAAAAGAGTCATACACGACTTAGCAACTAAACAATAACGGGCAGTATCCACCTTCGAGAGTCCCTGTGCTGACTGCATTCATGGCATTAATTAGCACAGATTGATATCACTGCATGACGGGGGAAGGACGGGGGAAGCTGGGATGTGTCTTACAGGCAAAGGACTTCAGGATTTTCAAGTGAAGGAAACAGTTTCTGCTTAGGATGTCGTTAGAGGATTTAGAATTGCCTTCTCTTCTGCTCCAGTCCCCTGGATGGGAACTGAACAGCTCAGATCTACAAAGAAGGCTAACCAAAAGATTCCTCACTTAAACCATTCCAAAAGGATAAAATCGCTCTCTGGGGCTTTGATTTAAGGCAAGAAACAGTATTTTAAGTTGTGGGAGCCAGGGCAACCCTGATGTGTAGAGGCATCTTGCTGGTCTGACTCTGTGGCCCGCCTGTGGTGATCAGGAATGACTTAGGCTGGTCCAGCTGCTCTGACAAACATACCACGGACTGGGTGGCTTAAACGGCAAACATTTATTTCTCACAGGTTTGTAGTCTGGGGAGTCCCAGATCAAGGCTCCAGCAGATTTGGTGTCTGGTGAGAGCCTGCTTCCTGGTTCACAGATAGCTGTGTTCTCAGTGTATCTTCTCATGGTGGAAGGGGCGAGGGTGCTCCTCAGGATCTCTTTAATAAGAGCTTTTGTGTCATTACTGAGGGTTTCACCCTCATGACCTGTTGTTCAGTTGCCCCGTCGTGTCCAACTCTGTGACCGCATGGACTGCAGCACATCAGGCCTCCCTGACCCTCCCCGTCTCCTGAAGTTTGCCCAAGTTCATGTCCATAGCATCTGTGATGCTATCCAGCCATCTCATCCTCTGTTGCCCTCTTCTCCTTCTGCTCTCAATCTTCCCCACCATCAGGGTCTTTTCCAATGAGTCAGATGACCGAAGCACTGGAGCTTCAGCTTCAGCATCCATCCTTCCAATGAGTATTCAGTGTTGATTTCCCTTAAGACTGACTGGTTTTATCTCCTTGCTGTCCAAGGGACTCTTGGGAGTCTTCTCCAGCGCCGTAGTTCAAAGGCATCAATTCTTTGGTGCTCTGCTTCTTTACAGACCCTCATGACCTAGTCAGCTCCAAAGGCCCTACTTCCTAGCACCGCCAATTTTAGGGGTTAGGATTGCAACATACGAATCATGAGTGGACACAAATATTCAGTCTGTAACAAAGCACAAGCAGATTAGCACATGTGACCGAGGCAAAAGCAAGTACAAGGCCTCTAAATTAGCCCTGGGTAAAAGCACCTGATGAGACTGAGGCTGAGACGGCCTCATGGTGGTGGTATGACATAAAACACACACACAGAGGTCAGGAAGTCCTGGGAACCATTGGCTGTTGGCCTGTGGGAGTGCCTCTTCACTGGGGATCGTACTGTAAACATTGTTCAGCATCAGAAGGGAAATTGTAGGACTTCCCTGGTGGCTCAGTGGATACGAATCTGCCTGCCAATGCAGGGGATGCAGGTTTGATCCCTGGCCCGGGATGATTCCACATGCCCCAAATCCCTAGAACCTGTGCTCCACAAGAAAAGACGCTGCCACGATGAGAAGCCCACACATCACAGCAAGAAAAATCGCTCTCTGGGGCTTTGATTTAAGGCAAGAAACAGTATTTTAAGTTGTGGGAGCCAGGGCAACCCTGATGTGTAGAGGCATCTTGCTGGTCTGACTCTGTGGCCCGCCTGTGGTGATCAGGCATGACTTAGGCTGGTCCAGCTGCTCTGACAAACATACCACGGACTGGGTGGCTTAAACAGCAAACATTTATTTCTCACAGGTTTGTAGTCTGGGGAGTCCCAGATCAAGGCTCCAGCAGATTTGGTGTCTGGTGAAGCCTGCTTCCTGGTTCACAGATAGCTGTGTTCTCAGTGTATCTTCTCATGGTGGAAGGGGCGAGGGTGCTCCTCAGGATCTCTTTAATAAGAGCTTTTGTGTCATTACTGAGGGTTTCACCCTCATGACCTGTTGTTCAGTTGCCCCGTCGTGTCCAACTCTGTGACCGCATGGACTGCAGCACATCAGGCCTCCCTGACCCTCCCCGTCTCCTGAAGTTTGCCCAAGTTCATGTCCATAGCATCTGTGATGCTATCCAGCCATCTCATCCTCTGTTGCCCTCTTCTCCTTCTGCTCTCAATCTTCCCCACCATCAGGGTCTTTTCCAATGAGTCAGATGACCGAAGCACTGGAGCTTCAGCTTCAGCATCCATCCTTCCAATGAGTATTCAGTGTTGATTTCCCTTAAGACTGACTGGTTTTATCTCCTTGCTGTCCAAGGGACTCTTGGGAGTCTTCTCCAGCGCCGCAGTTCAAAGGCATCAATTCTTTGGTGCTCTGCTTCTTTACAGACCCTCATGACCTAGTCAGCTCCAAAGGCCCTACTTCCTAGCACCGCCAATTTTAGGGGTTAGGATTGCAACATACGAATCATGAGTGGACACAAATATTCAGTCTGTAACAAAGCACAAGCAGATTAGCACATGTGACCGAGGCAAAAGCAAGTACAAGGCCTCTAAATTAGCCCTGGGTAAAAGCACCTGATGAGACTGAGGCTGAGACGGCCTCATGGTGGTGGTATGACATAAAACACACACACAGAGGTCAGGAAGTCCTGGGAACCATTGGCTGTTGGCCTGTGGGAGTGCCTCTTCACTGGGGATCGTACTGTAAACATTGTTCAGCATCAGAAGGGAAATTGTAGGACTTCCCTGGTGGCTCAGTGGATACGAATCTGCCTGCCAATGCAGGGGATGCAGGTTTGATCCCTGGCCCGGGATGATTCCACATGCCCCAAATCCCTAGAACCTGTGCTCCACAAGAAAAGACGCTGCCACGATGAGAAGCCCACACATCACAGCAAGAGAGCAGCCCAAGTAGAGAAAACCTCTCGCCACAAGTAGAGAAAACCCTGAGCAAAAGCAGCAAAGACCCAGCACAGCCAAAAATAAAAAATTTAAAAACTCCAAGTCAGGGGGGCAAGAACCCTCAGGAGACATGTTTGCCACTCACAGCTTGGATTGCAATTTGGGAAAGGAGGACTACACACCCGTTTCTAGTAAAAAGCAAAAATCTGAACATTATGCTCGCAAAACCCACCTTTGTCTAGAAGGTCCAGGCTTGCCTTGCACCAGTCAGAGCAGCAGTGTGAGATGAGTGTCCGCGCATCCCTTTAATCTCTTAGGGCAGCTATAAAGCGTTCTGGCTTCCTGACAGCAGATCAGTGTCAAGGAAGGAGTTTCAGAAACAGAAACATTTTCCTCTAAGGAACTGAGAGAAAAGACTTTTTCTCTTAGGAACTACTTTACTTTCACTGAGAAGCTGCTGGTGAAATAACCTGGGTTCCCTTAGAGGAGACAAACATCAGAAATCTCAAGGGAGGAATTAATGCGGGTTGGGTTCATGGTACTTTGAGCACCATTGGTCTATCCAGTGAAACAGTGTAAGTGGAGAAATCCAGAGATGACGGGTGAGGCTGCTGGTCGTAAGAACGTGGTTGATAAGTACATGCATTAAGGATGCCTTTGCGTGTACACTCCAAAAGTCATGTTCACATTCCAAATCTCCTCTTAAATAACCATGCTCAGGGGTCATGTGGCAGTTCTATTTTTTAGTTTTCAAAGGAGCTTCCACACCATTCTCCATAGTGGGTGTACCAATTTACATTCGCACCAACAGTGTAGGAGGGTCCCCTTTTCTCCACACCCTCGCCAACGTTTGTTTGTAGATTTTTTCTTTACAGCTTTTTTTTTTTTTTTGGCTGCTGTGCTTCATGGCTTATGGGCTCTGTTCCCTGACCAGGGGTTGAACCCAGGGCCACAGCAGTGAAAGTGCCAAATCCTAACCACTAGATCACTTGTTGATAGACTTTTTGGTCATTCTAACAAGTGAGGTGATACTTCATTGTAGTTTTGATTTGCATTTCTCTAATAATTAGCCATGTTGAGCATCGTTTGGCATTTATACACTGCTATATGCAAAATGGAGCTTCCTGGTAGCTCAGTTGGCAAAGAATCTGCCTGCGGTACAGGAGACCTGGATTCGATCCCTGGGTCGGGAATATCTCCTGGCGAAGGAAATGGTAAACCACTCCAGTATCCTTGCCTGGAAAATTCCATGGACAGAGCACCCTGGTGAGCTGCATTCCATGGGGTCGCAAAGAGTCGGGCATGACTGAGCGATTAACACTACATATATAAAAATAGACAGCTAATAAGGACTGACTGTATAGCACAGGGAACTCTACTCAATACTCTGTAATGACCTAAATGGGAAGAGAATCTAAAAAAGAGTGGAGATATGGATATGTATAACTGATTCACTTTGCTGTACACTTGAAACTAACACCACATTGTACATCAACTATATGCCAATAAAATTTTTTTTTAAAAAGGAAAGTTTAAAAAAATTAAAAACAAAAAGGATTAACCCCACTCAGAGGTGCAGTCAGCCCTGTGTGATGTGACCTTTCTCAGCAGTGACCGCTTTCTCTCCTAAGCTGAGGAGGCAATCAGCCGTGGTCATTTAGGAATTCACCCACCATCTGTCTGCTCACAGAGGAAGAGTCCAGCTGGGTCTGGCCCATGGAGACAGATGGAACCAGGGGAAGGATGTTTGCCGAAGGCAGCTGTACCCGATGGGCAGAAACCTGGCTGCTTACCTGCCTGTGGCTCCCATTCGGGGACAGCCCGGGTTTACCCTCCTTTTCAGGGGAAGTGCCAGATGAGAACTCTGCCTTGTGGACATGTCCTACCTTCGGGGGTCCAGTGGCCTTTCCACTAGGAAAGAAAAGAATCCCATGGAGGAGCTGTTCTTCTCCACAAGCCTCCCAGGGTACCAGTGGGTCCACAGAGCAGGAAAATCTGGACCCAGGTCCATCCTGACCACTCCCTCCAGGCTTCATGGAAGTGTGCTAGGCATTCCAACACCATCTCATTGGCTAGAGGTTAAAAACTATGCATCAGGGCCTGTCTGGTGGCTTGGAGGTAGAGAATCCTCCTGCCAAAGCCGGACACACACGTTTGATCCCTGGTGCGGGGAAGATCCCACAGGCCGAGGGACTGAAGGAGGAAACAGACAGAGCTGGACTCCATCGTAGGCCAGGCTGCGAACATTAGGCTATACCCATGGTCACCCTCCCAATGGACTCTGAATTTTGTGCCCAGTGTCTACAGAAAAGGCATACCAAAGGAAAACCAGACCCCCACCAGATAAAAGAGCCTCAGGACTTGTACTTGAACTCTGTCACCTGAAAGAATATGCTAATTATCTCTGTAACAGAATAAAGTCTTAAATTCCATTATGTTTATCGGGATATGACCACAGGCTTATTGATAAATGTCCACTGTTTAACCATCTAGGCTTATGACACATGAATCATGGGTTAACTTTGATCGTATCTCTCTTTTACCTTGTCCAGACTAGTTTCAAGGAATCTGGGGAGGTGGGTTTGATCACGTACCCTTAGGGTATATAAGGTTTTCACAAAAACAGGTTGGGGTTCTTTGCTAAGAGGAGACTCTGCCTTGGACCCGCCGGTGTAATAAACTGCACTCCATTATCTGCATTGTCCTTCTGAGTGAGTTTGTTTCCTGGCACATGTGGCGACAACAGGACAGCTAAGCCCAGCCCATGTGCTACAACCACTGAGCCCACCCCTAGAGCCCTTGCTCCGCAACAAGAGGAGCACCACAGCTAGAGAGAGTCAGCCCTGCTAACCGCAGCAAGCTCACGCGCAGCATCGAAGACCCAGCACAAACACCGAAAATAAATAAATAAATATATGATTTTTGAAAAAACAGAACATGAAGAAAGCCGTCCTCCTGCATGGCCCTGTCCTTGAGCTCTTCTCATTCATCTCACGTACACAGCAGGCTCTCTTCTCTGCAACATTTGCAGGTAGCATCCAAAAGGGAAAACGTGCCTCTTTTCAAAGCCTTTAAAGTTTCCACTTTAAAGAAGGAAATTTCGTTCCTTAAAGGGCTGCTCGTGTGCGTGAAATGCGTGCAACACCTCAGAAACTGGCGTGTGTGACGCCCACAGAAACCTGGCTCTCCCTCTCTCCAGATCCCTCTCTTCTGCAGGCTCTGCCTCCCCAGTTTCAAACTTGAATACAGAGACGCTCACCCTGTGCCCACCCTCCCCACCCCCTTCCATAGTGGCTCCCTAGGTTTGTTTCTCTAAAGGCTCTTCCAAGGATATTAGCCCCCAGGTTAAACTTATTTCCTTCTCTGCATATGATGATCCTGATGACTTTGCATTTAAAACAGCAACTAAACTGAAACCTTTACAGATGAAAGGGTTTAGGAGATGCTTCTATACGAGTGGAATTCGGATGACCCCAGAAGTCTTTCTAGGCATCCTTTCAGGCCAGACACAATTCATAATCACTTTCTTCTATGAGCGCCTCCTATGTTCTGAGCATCCTGCCAGGAACTGGGGAAATAGCTGAATGAACCATGGCGCCTGCCCTCTAGAAACCCACAGCTAAGTTAAGTGGAAGCTGCATCTCAAATCTGTTTTATAGACACTGAAATGCCCATGTTGGTGACTAGAGGAAAGGACGAGGTGAAATACATGAACATGTTCATGAAAAATTATCAAAAGACTCCAAATGCAGGTGTTGGCTATAAAATTAGTGATTTGCCATCAAAGGAGTATTAATGATTTAGCACATATAGAATATGCTATTAAAAGGCCTTCCAGGCCAAACTTTCACACCGATCACTTTCAGATCATGGTCCCTGCCATCAGTTTATTCTATAAGGAGCAAGTCTGAGTATTGGGATTTTTCTTGGCCTCCTCCAGGCTAACACACAGGCATGGACTGGATCCATGCACCTTTTTTTCTGATGTTATGATTGTGAGCACAGTTTCTAGGTTGTTTTTGATTGGACAAGTGAAAACAGGAATCACAGCCTTTCCACTACAGACAAGAAAAAGCTCTGGCCACCTTGCTCCCTGCCTTGCAGCCTCTCTCCTTCACATCCCTGAGGACTACCAGAGGAGGCAATGTTTCCCAACAGGAACCTCAAGGCCACAGAGGGAGCCAGTCCTCTCACTCACACACCCAGCCTTGAGCTAACTCCACTGAGCACCCATACCAGGCAGTGAGGATACCGTGGACCCAGCACAGCACTCAAGACAGGAATCTCCACACTGTGCAAAAGAAACACAACTTTTATCTTCAAGGAGCTTCCATTCCAGCGGAGAGGCAGACACCCATCCAATGAGTTCACACAAAGTGTGAATTTTTTGTCTGTCCTGTGAATATGCTGCAATCAAATAATAAAAAAACATATGTCAGGGGATCTCCTCTGATTGGCAGAAGCGGCATTTGAGCTGAGATCTGAAGCATGAGAAGGACTTAATCAAGAAGAGTCAGTGAAGAAAAGCCCTCGGGGGCAGGATTGCTTTGAGGAAGACTCACACTGTGAAGAGAGAAAAGTGTTCTGGAAGACCTAAAGGGAAGGTAGGAGGCATTGTCTGGGGGCAGAGGGAAGGTGCTGGGAGTCGGCAGCTGGAGGGAGGCAGGATCTGGGCTGAACAAGGCTACCATGGTGATACAGATAACAGTGTTGCAGGGAAAAGCCAATTCTGACTCCAAACAGTTGGAACTGTTTCTTTGACTTGCTTTTGTTGCTGTTGCTAGTATAACCATACATAATCAATGCAAAGAAATAGAGGAAAACAATAGAATGGGAAAGACCAGAGATCTCTTAAAAAAATTAGAGATACCAAGAGAACATTTCATACAAAGATAGGCATGATAAAGGACAGAAATGGCATGGACCTAACAGAAGCAGAAGATATTAAGAAGAGGTGGCAAGAATATACAGAAGAACTATACAGAAAAGACCTTCATGACCCAGATAACCACCATGGGGGGATCCCTTACCTAGAGCCAGATGTCCTGGAATGCAAAGTCAAGTGGGCCTTAGGAAACACCACTATGAACAAAGCTAGTGGAGGTTATGGAATTCCAGTTGAGCTATTTAAAATCCTAAAAGATGATGCTGTAAAAGTGCTGCACTCAATATGCCAGCAAATTTGGAAAACTCAGCAGTGGATACAGGACTGGAAAAGGTCAGTTTTCATTCCAATGCCAAAGAAAGCCAATGCCAAAGAATGTTCAAACTACCACACAATTGTGCTCATTTCACATGCTAGCAGAGTAATGCTCAAAATTCTCCAAGTGAGGCTTCAACAGTGTGTGAATTGAGAACTTTCAGATGTTCAAGCTGGATTAGAAAAGGCAGAGGAACCAGAGATCAAATTGCCAACATCCATTGGATCATCAAAAAAGCAAGAGAGTTCCAGAAACACAACTACTTCTGCTTTATTGACTATGCCAAAGCCTTTGACTATGTGGATCACAACAAACTGTGGAAAATTCTTAGAGAGATGGGAATACCAAACCACCTGACCTGCCTCCTGAGAAATTTGTATGCAGGTCAAGAAGCAACATTTAGAACTGGACATGGAACAACAGACTGGCTCCAAATTAGGAAAGGAGTATGTTAAAGGCTGTATATTGTCACCCTGCTTATTTAACTTATATGCAGAGTACATCATGAGAAACACTGGGCTAGATGAAGCACAAGCTAGAATCAAGATTGCCAGGAGAAATATCAATCACCTCAGATATGCAGATGACACCACCCTATGGCAGAAAGTGAAGAAACTTGATGGATATAAGTTTGAGTAGCCCTGGGAGTTGGTGGTTTTCAGGAGGCCTGGCATGCTGTAATCCATGGGGTCATAAAGAGTTGGAGATGACTAAGCAACTGAACTGAACTAATGGCCTGCCTCACAGGACCCTGCCCCTCTGCCTGACTGTTAAACTAAAGCACCTTTGTTCAGAACCCTGTCCACCTGTAGATGGCAGGAAAGAAATGAACACGTCTCCTACCTGAGGCTTGTAGACGTCGTTGTTGTTCAGTTGTCAAGTTGTGTCTGACTCTTTGCAGCTCCATGGACTGTAGCACGCCAGGCCCTACCTATCTCTAGGAGATATTTGCAATAATAATGGCCTTTTAGCTTTGTTTTCTCGTTTCCTCCCATCTCTGATCTACAAAAGAAACTGGCATCGAGACCCCGATAACATGGTTATTTTGAGACATTTGTCTGCCATCTTCTCAGTCAGCTGGCTCACCGAATAAAGTCATATTCCTCGCCTCAACACCTTGTCTCCAATTCATTGTTGAGTAGTGAGCAGAATGAACTTGGACTCCGTAACAATATTATCAAAAGATGATCAGTTTTAGAATAATTACTCTTGATTAAGAGTGGAGAGAGCAGCAAGAGGATGTATTAGGAAGCCAGTGGGGTGAGAAATGATGGCAACTTGAACTAACAAGGCAGCAGAGGATCTGAAACAATGTAAGGAGACTTGAGAAAATACAAGAGGAATAGTGAACAGAAGGCTGGGACCCTAGGGAGAGGGAGGTTAGGGAAGAGGCCCAGGCTTCTGGCTTTCAGAGTCAACTAACCTGGGTAGTAGTGGAAAGGGACAGATGAATAGGAATTGTTTCAGCCCAAACCACTACATTTGTGCCTTTGCGTTTTTTGAAGCATATTTGTGTGTGTTATTCACTCAGCTGTGTCCAACTCTTTGCAACCCCATGAACTGTAGCCCGCCAGGCTTCTCTGGCGTGGAATTCTCCAGGAAAGAATACTGGAGTGGATTGCCATTCCCTTCTCCAGAGGATCTTCCCAACCCAGGGATTGAACACTGGTTGAGCTACAGGGAAGTTTGAGGCATGTTTGAGGACACTCAAAATTAGCCGTTTGAACATATACATTTGGAGCCCAGAGGACAGAACAGTAGATTCTGTCAGCATAAATGTGGGAATTGGAGCTGGGTTCACAGATGAGATGTCCTTGAAGCAAGAAGAGGTAGAAAGAAAAGCAGGTGGAAGCCTGCTCCTCGAGGCCCCTTGCAGGACTCTGCATCCTATTGAAAATCCCCATGAGCCATTTGGTTCATACCAGAAGGTCCTTGAAGTTCAGTCTTATCTAAACATTCGTGAGCACATTGGGTCCATGCCAGATGGTTTTAAATGGGACTGAGAAATGAAATATTTCCTGCCATAGCAGTAACAAGGATACCACAGTCATCTGTGTGAGCTGGTGAACCCTGAGGAAACTCAGAATATTGGCCCCAGATAGGTGAGGTGCGTATCAAAGGAATGATTTCAATGAGCCCAGACTTCAATGGTCCAACCCCAGGTGGCACTAGGGGTAAAGAATCTGTCTGCCAATGCAAGAAACTCAAGTGATGCGAGTTCGATCCCTGGGTCGGGAGGATCCCCTGGAATAGGAAATGGCAACCCATTCCAGTATTCTTGTATGGAAGCTCCCATGGACAGGGAAGACTGAAGGGCTACAGTTCATGGGGTCACAAAGAATTGAACACAACTAAGCGTGCGTGCACACACATAGAGAGAGACTCTTACATCTTCCCATATATAGAAAAATGCTAAATTTCCTAACTTGACACTATCTGGTTTCTTTGATTAATGGCAATCTGTTGATGTTCTTGACTACCTACCCTTTGTTCCAAAACTCCTATATTTTCCCTCTTTTTTTCAGAGGTGTGGATATAGATGTGACATATATATACAGTGGAATATTACTCAGCTATTAAAAAGGAACAAAATTATGCCATTTGCAGAGACATGGATAGATCTAAAGACTGTCCACAGATCCCATATATAGAAAAATGCTAAATTTCCTAACTTGACACTATCTGGTTTCTTTGATTAATGGCAATCTGTTGATGTTCTTGACTACCTACCCTTTGTTCCAAAACTCCTATATTTTCCCTCTTTTTTTCAGAGGTGTGGATATAGATGTGACATATATATACAGTGGAATATTACTCAGCTATTAAAAAGGAACAAAATTATGCCATTTGCAGAGACATGGATAGATCTAAAGACTGTCACACAGGTGAAGTAAGTCAGAAAGAGAAAAACAAATATTGTATATTAACACATATATGTGGAATCTAGGAAAATGGTACAAATGACGTATTTACAAAGCTGATAACCTCTTCTTTTCCCTCTGAATCTGGCCTGTTATTCTTTCTTTCTTGTGTGTCACATGATCTAGATTGCTCTGAATTTCTCTCCTAATTGCTTCTTTTTCACACTACAGCTCTGCAACTTCTTTTGATTTCCACTGCCCATTTAAATGCCCTATTTTCATTTTTGAAGCATCCTTTTAAGCTCCATGTCACCTCTGTGCTTTCTATTGTGATGTCTGACATGTAGCTATCTTAAAAGAGTGAATTTCCATATTCTCCTTACAGATTTGCATTTTTCACATCAACTGGAGAAAAGATCCTTGAATTCTCTGAAATAGCTGATGGGCAGAAAGGTGCATTGAATAAAACAATGGGCTTCTCTTGCAGTCCGAGACCTCAGGGAAGAACACCCAAGAAATTAACTAGGGGCGGAGAACTTGATCAATACATCATCTAAAATTCGATTGCTACATTACTGCCCCTCATTTTACCCCAACTCTTAATTTATAATCACTATACCTAGAATAGCCTGCTCTGGAAGGTAAACCCGAAGCACCCTTGGTTGCAATTCAATGAACTGTCCCAAAGAGTGCCATTTTATTTGTTTTATTCAGTTAAAGATGGTCTTCATGTGTCATGAGTCACGCTTTTTCGTTTCCGGGGTGACCACCCATCATTACACTTCCATTTCCATGACATTTGTGCTTCAAATTTCTGTAGCAAAATCCTTCAGGCATATTTTAGAAAAAATCCCAAAAGGTAGTGAGAAATGGAATATTTCCTGCCATATCCTGAACAAGGACGTCACAGTCACAGTAACTGCAGCCACCACGGAAGGTGAGCTGGTGAGCCCCAAGGGAACTTAGGAGGAAGATGAATACCTGCCATCTAGTGGCCATCAGACTTCAGCCACTCCCAGTGGCGAGCGCTTAGGAACTCCGGGTGTGAAACACAGGATGGGCCCAGATAGACGAGGTGCATATCAAGGAAACAATTTCAGTGAGCCCAGACTCTTGCATCTTCCCATACATAGAAAAATGCTAAATTCCTTACCTTGGGTTATCTGGTTTTCTTTAATTAACAATAACCTTTTGTTGTTCAGATTACCTGCCTTTTGTTGCAAAACTTTTATATCAACTGGCTCCTCTCCTCCTCTCCTCGGAGTGGGTTACTTGAGATGTTGTCTCCCAGGCTTAAAGTCCTGAAAATTCCCCACCGAGTAAAATATAACTCTCAAGTCTTAGGTTGTGGATATTTTTTTAAGTCCACAATGATGACTTTTTCCACTCACCATTTACAACACAGATCCGCAAAACATATACCCCTCCAAGATCTGCAGCCATAATTCTTTGGCTCACTTTTTCCTTCCTGACCTCTGAATTGATTATAATAAGCATTGCCTTACTGATTCCAGTGAGAGCTATAAATAGAAAAAAGGCCATGCACGAACATTAATATCCTGTGGTTGCATTAATACCTCACCATTATCTTTAAATGCCACACAGTCGAGGAGCAGGAGGTGCAAATGCAGGAAGCATCTCTGTCTGAACTTGGAGTGTGTACACCATCCTGGGAAGAGAAAAGCCTTTTCATCCAGATTAAGCCTCCACATCTCTTTCCCTGCTGGAGAATAGCGATAACCACCTTCTGGAATTCTATGAGATTTCCTGGGAAGGGCCTCATTCAAAGTGGCACATCTCTGTAAAGACTGGCTCCTCTCCCTGGAAATCACAGGTCAGCTGCAGAGAAGGGAACCTTTGTTGTCCACCCACCTGTCCCCTCTGGTTTGCCCTCCCTTGAGCTAGCCTCCCATCCTAGCCTCCCGCACCTTTCACTCACTCCCTTCTCTTCCCTCTTCCTTTACCTCCCCATCCCAGTGTTCTCCACCCAATAACTGGCCTTCCAAGAACCTCTTGGGCCAAGGTATCTTTGACTTCTGCACCTGAGGGCCTTGTTTCTTGGCTGTCTCTCGAGCAG